>VZTQ01004612.1:93144-180104 GCA_013400755.1 Pelecanoides urinatrix | reverse complement strand
GTCTTTTCCAACCTTAGTGATTCTATGATTCTATGATTATTCATTTCATGATATTGCCAACTTGGAATCACGCCTTTGAACCAAGAGGTGTCATACACTAGAGGTTCTGATCAATCTAGCTGTGTAAGGTTTGCTCTTACACAATTTTGGTGAAAAAGGATACGGCTCTTGCTGTTCCGACAATATCTTAAATTCCTTCAGCTTCATCATCCACAGAAACTGTTTTCTTGCACTTCCTTTTGGAAGCTGTCATATAAATTTTGTTCAATCGTGTCGAACATCTATTGCTGTCCTGCTAGATGTGGCAGTAATGCCTGTAAGAAAAGGTCTCTGAAGAACTTTTATTTCCTTGAGTGTGTTGTGAGATTTATAAAGCTATTTATCAGATGTGTGATTATTGAGTGAAAGCTCCATTGCAGTACTACTGAAATACTTGAAACATTATTCTTGCACATTTTTAAGTCACTACCATAATATAATGAAATAAATATGACAACCATGATCAAATATTTGTAAGAAAAAATTACAGAATTTTTAGCAGTACAAAAATTATGTATACATTTGGTCCAAATTCTTCCCTCTGTTACATGACTACAGTTCCAATGACTTTGCTGTTGTATTATTAAAGTAGACCAGGCCATTTGTGCTTGTCAAAAATGTTCTTTAATGAGTAAGAATTTCACAGGTAATTTGGGAAATGTCAAAAAATTGAGGTATATACCTTTTCCAGAGGATTTTCTACTAATGCATCATCTGCGGCAGTAAGTTGAGATTCCTCCACTTTCTAAACCTGTAATTCACAGCATGAGTTTCTGTTAAAGTGGTAAGAACTCTCATAAGCAGGTATTTTTCTGCTTCTGATCATCTATATATCATCAGAGTTTTATTGTTCTTTAGTATCCTTTTTTTTTCCTTGAAATGACTCTATCTATCAGTGATTAGATACATTTAATAATTGTTTCATATGTTTATATTTTTAAAGAATTAATTACATAGGCAGAAAGGTGCAGCACTGCACAATAGAAACAGGTAAACTTTCCTAAAAGGAGAAACATTGATCCTATTGTTGGTATCAAGAAAAATAGTAACACATATGGAGACAGCAAGAACATATGAAATTCAATTATATTACCAGAAAAGGCCAGTGATCTTTCTAACATGGCAGTTTGTCTGACAATAACCTATAGATGATGCTTAAAAAGAACATTTTAAAACCTCTGTAAAGCACCTAATTGAGCAATGCCATGTTATAAAGAAAAAAGTCTTCTGGCCTCCAGCTTGAAGTGCTTACGCATGAGAATTGACAGACTTCATTGTAATTTCCTGTACGTTGTATACATCTATATTAGAGTCAAACTGAGTTAGGATTCATCAAAAGTGGAAGTACATTCAAATGTTGGTGACACCTCAAAGTCAGATCAGAACTAGTTACTACATTCAGTGTTTTCCCCAAACAATTCAGTGCACAAAACTGTAACATGTCATATTTTGCCATGTGTTTTACTGATAGAAAAAAGATTTACTCAAAAAAATCAAAGTACTTGTAAACAGTGTATTGAGTTAGTCACTGCATATGGGCATTTGAATTCTGTGTTGAATTGGAACTAGAAGCAAAAAAGCCTCACTCTTCTAACAACTCTTCTTACATCATGTGTGAACCTGCGTTGTCTTCTTCCTGTCATGGAATCTTTCTCCACTCTTGACAGTCCAGGTAAGCAAGGACTGAATGCATTAGTTTTACCAGCTAAAGTGCAAGTAGATTTCTCTGAGGATGTGAGTCAGGGCTCAATGAGGACAGTGTAAAAAAACTGTCATATCAAAACTCTTCAGTTTTATCTATCTGATGCTCTGTGTGTGTGTAAATAATGTAGCAAAATTCAAAATGAGACAGTATAAACAGAATAAGATTATTTTTATCATACAAAGTGTCGAATTTTCACTCACTGTTTCATATTCACATGCAAAAAAATGAAACATGTATGTTCTAATATTGTGACCATTATTACATGTGATAGGATAGAGGACAAGCAGCATTGCCTCTTGATTCCTCTTCATATCTTCTAGGCTAATCTTGAGCGGCATTGCTCTTTGCAGCCTTTACATGCTCTTGACAAAGAAGGCACATAGCCACGCTGAGCTGTGTCGCATTGAGATTGCCCCACATCTGCGCTGTGGACTTAGCTCTTTTGTGGCCTTGTTGCCATCAGCACTCTGCTCAATTCCTTGTTGTTATCCACGGACGGCTGCTCTCAATCCCTTTCAATGGCTGCACATACACCACTTGTTTAAACCCTGCTGTGACATTTCTTCTGGTGTTTTTATACACACACACTCTGATTCATACTCCATACAAAGTTGTGTATTGACTATACTGTATATTTCCTTTACAAATCTCTACATAAAAGCTTCAGCTTGGAGAATAGAAGGTGAGGAACTAAAACAAACTGCATTTTCACAGTTCAGCAGCTGTCCCTGCATTATTTATGCTTAATGTTGAGGCCACAGGTTAATGGGAAGAAGTTAATCAATGCCTTTACAGATACTAGAAGAACCATTCCTGTGAAGTATCACTTCAGTTTTGTATTGCAACTGCCAGACTGAAACCCAGGGACTTCAACTTTCTTCTTTATTACTGCGTGTTTGATCTGTTTGCTACTAAGAAAGTGAAAGGACTTTTTAAAATTAAAAAAAATTGCAAAGTTTGTCTTCTCAGAGCACAAGAGGATGTCACGTCAAAATGTCCAAGGAAAGAGGAATATGTTAATGACCAGGGATCTATTTCTAAGGCATTAGATGACTTAATTCAGACTTTATCTTTGTGTATTAAAAAGTGTAAATATATCTAATACAAGAGTATGTTAGACAGTCTCTGAGTGTTTTTAATAAGGTTTGTTACTCATGAAAACTAGAAATGCCCTTGCCTTCATCAGGGTGCTGCTAATTCAAGTTAACTCCATACTTTTTTCTGTAGGGAAGCCCTTTGCTATCAAAAGTTACTTGAACCCTAAGCAGAAAACAGATGTTTCCTTGCTTTATTCTATGTACCTGAGCTTAATAAATTAAAGTAGGAGGAGATCCTCCAGTTGATACTTAGAATTTTTTTCCTTTGGATTGTATGAGCAGCAGATCACATTCTGTTTTGATGTCTATTGTGCAGCCACCTCTGATGTAAACAGAGCACAAATTTTAGGCTACAGAAATTTAAAAAAATATAAACTGAAATATAAGCAATGGAAAATAAAAAAATAAAAAAACCCCAACATTGTGAAGTTCATTTATGTTTCCTTAAAGCTCTTGTAGAGATCTCTAGGAAAATGAAAAATTTTTGTCTGAAAAATTAATTTCTGAAAGCATAAATTTCTTTTCAGCAGAGTATATCATGGCAGATGCTATCATCTACTTAAAATAGAACTGTACCTGAAATGTCTTGTAATGCAAAATTTTACACACCTCATTAATTTCACAGCGCATATAACCCAAGAAAGAAGTAAGGATTGCATGCCTTTGTTGGAGATCTCAATAGTTTTGAACGATTTTGACCAGTGAACTAGTACTACAATTTTGGATTGACAGATGTTCAGCCTCTGAAATACTATTAGACAAAGTCTGAAAAGACTTAAAAATTATGTAATTTTTTCACTCCCACAAGTTTTAACTTCCTTCTCTTCTAATATTAAGGAGAACCCAGAATCTACTGCAAGGTAAAGGGTTAGTGGTTCACATAGGAAACTTGGGAATTTCCCATTTTAGGTGCTGGATGGTACAGAAAATGGGGATCTATTTTTCTTATCCTGTTGCTGGCATTTCTCTAACATCCTGCCTTTGTTTGTAGGAAGTGACATCAAGTGAAATGCAGGCAATAGTACAAAAATCATTAAAGTTATTATTTATATTTTAAAAAAAAAGTTGTTAAAATGATCTTACTTATGCAAATAAGGCCAAATTACTGCCAGTAAAAGATCCAAGTTCTAACATATATATATATCTTGGAGTAATGTCAGGATGTGTAATTCCAAATATTTCAGCACTTTAACAACCAACATTAAATCCTTAGTGTCTCTTTCAAAACCCACTACCTGCAATTAAGCCAAGTTTCAGCAACCAGAGGCACTATATTTGGTGTTTGCAAACTGAGTAAAACAGTCTATCTGATAAATAGAGAAGTCAGTTTTGCTTTAGCAAAGGAAGCCTGAGCTGTGGGTTAGGTCACTATACCATATTATTAAGGGAGAGATGAGTTAGTTGAGTGTAGGAAAACAATGACCCGGAACAGAAGCTGAACCCCAGCAAAGGTATTTCTTTTTATTTATGAAAACTGTGATTAATCCTTTGCCATAGTTTTATGTAGAAAACTCTTCTTTTTGGGGGACAATTCTTCTTTAGAAATGAATTGGGCAGAATTCTGAGCAGGTGATACCGGTAACCAGAACATATCAGAACTTCTTATCAGCAAAAGCACAGTGCAGACAAAATATAGCCTTGAAATCCTCACTCAGGACATCTGACAAATACTTTACAAGAGACAACATGTGGACGAAAAAGCTGGGCTTTATTTATTCATTGCTTTGTATCATCTGTTCCAAATTGACTGAGATATTCCCAGAGGGGAGGTGCTCTGATGTTCTGAAGAGGTTGGTCATCCTCTCTTACCCATTCCCAGCACCACTGCAGGGGAACAGAAGATAAGAATTCTGCTCCTACCTCATCAATTTGACCTTACTAGTGTGAAGGTCTGAAATATCTGAAGAATAAGGTTAATTTACCTATACATTCTTTCCAGTCACCAGTCAACTCTCAAAAATTTTTGATATAGGGGAAAGGATGATAGAATTTCTGATGAGTGCAGTACAAAAAAGTAGACAATCTTCAAAGGTTGTTCTCATCTGTTTAAAATGTTGGCATGACCAAGGCTTTAATTTGTATCTAAATTTATTTGAAAGAATAGTGTGAATGGCTTGTATCCAGCTCAGCCTATCAAATTTTTCTTGGCCTGTAATGAGCAGGGTCATCCTTTATGGACTTTTTAATGCAGGCTAATAAACTATCTAATACTATTGTTAGCTAAAGTATTGATTTTAACTGAATATCCAATTAACTGAAGAATAATGAACCAAATTCATTCAAATAATAAAGTAATACCTGTCAATTCATTGTAGAAACATTCAGAGATGGTGGGAGGACAAAGTCCTTTGATTTATGGGCTCTGAGTAACCTTTGTAGCTACTAAGAGTTGGACAGCATTCTTGTTATGGAACTGTTTTTCCGTAACCTATCTGCTTTCCTGCTTTTCAGTGAAAGAATGAAAGGTGGTTGACTAGGATGTGTCTTGTTTACAGTAAGTATCCTACTATAATCACCTTACTGAAGTTGGGTGGGTATACTTCATTCTGAGGTCTGCCAGGATGTTATTCTTTCTTAGAAATCACAGGGAATAAAAGAGTGTTCTAATCTAACATTTACACTTTATACATTTAATGTGGACTTTTAACATTTATTAGCGGGGAAGGAAAGTACTGAGATAAGAACTGAATTCACTGTGGATTGTTCTTGCTTACAGTGAATTCAGTGAGCACATTCATCCTTGAGATCAAAAGAGAGACAAAAAGTGAATTTTTTAAAATGGCTATATAAATTAAACCCCTCAGATTTAAAACGAAAGAGCATTCCGTTCCTCAAGTAGTTTAGATCAAATCTTTCCAACTCTCTCAGCCTTTCTTCATAGGAGAAGCGTTCCATCCCCCTGATCATTTTTGTGGCCCTCCTCTGGACCCGCTCCAACAGGTCCATGTCTTTCTTGTACTGAGGGCTCCAGAGCTGGATGCAGCACTGCAGGGGGGTCTCTCCAGAGCAGAGCAGAGGGGCAGAATCACTTGCCTCGACCTGCTGGCCACGCTGCTTGTGATGCAGCCCAGGGTACAATTGGCCTTCTGGGCTGCGAGTGCACATTGTCGGCTCATGTCCAGCTTTTTATCCACCAGTACCCCCAAGTCCTTCTCCGCAGGGCTGCTCTCAATCCCTTCATCGCCCAGCCTGTATTGATACCGGGGGTTGCCCCGACCCATGTGCAGGCCCTTGCACTTGCTCTTGTTGAACCTCATGAGGTTCACACAGGCCCACGTCTCAAGCTTGTCCAGGTCCCTCTGAATGGCATCCTGTCCCTCAGGCACATCCACCGCATCGATAGATTGGGAAAAAGTACTGTTCATGGGGAGCTTGGTGCTCCAGCAAAACCCCAGTGTTGGTTTAACTCCAACACTGGTTGTAATATAGCACAGCAAAAGGAAGCCAAGTCTTGTCACAAAGTATTCATTAGAAAAATTAGTTTGTTTACTGTTTGGTAAAACATTTGGAATTTTTTGTTTGTTTGTTTGCTTTTTTCCAAAAGAACAGATAGAGTAGATACTGCAAATTCTAGAGTGTCATCATAAAAGGAAACATAACATCAACTCAGTCTAATAAGTAGAGGTGAAATGAGAAAACAATCCTGGATGAATTTCTGCTGTCTCACTAGCTTCCAAAGTGCTAGCTAAGGAGATTTGATTAGGATAGTACCAGTTAATATAGTCAAAACATTGCTGAGATACATTTTTGAAGTTAAATACAACTTAGTTTAGAGATTTATCCAGAATGAGAATAGAAGAAATAGCAATTTTTCAGCATTATTTTCCATCTAGGCTCCTATATATATCAGATCACTTTACAGTCACACAAGGAAATGTAACATGTTTGTAACTATGACTCTGCCACCTTTGTCACTTTATTCCTCTTAGAAGTTTACTATATTAAGTGTTTCTACCATAACCATCATCATAATTTTTTACTTGTCTCTCAAAAATCTAACAATAGTTGGACAGAAAAGAAAGGCAGAAAGCTCCTGAAAGTCAACTTTCCTGAAAGCCAGGTATTGTGTACTGAATAAAACAATCTCTGTTTTATTCATTCTGTTGTGTTGCCATCATGAAAGTCATTCACCATCTCCTCTGTATCTTCAGCTCTTCAACTTTTCCTGAAGATAAAAAAGGACAAAGAGCCTTCCACAAACATAAGTAGCAGAAAAGAGGTACCACTTTGGGTATTGTTTTTAAATCACTGTATCCCTGCAGCATCATAATTTATTTCCTTAAATTTTGCATGCAGCTCATTCCACACATCTGCCTCGAAGTGAGAGCAGCTGAGGCAGATTTTTGTATGAAGTGGCAATTCTCTTCCCTTTACAATCACATGGAGCTGCATGAGTTTAATGGATGTTGAACAGGGACCTGCTGAATGGATCAGATTTAAGTCACATATTCCCAAACATGGGCAGCCTGCCAGCCTGCTGTATGGATATTTCTCTTGTTAACAACAAAGCAGAAACTGCACCTTTGCTATGTGTTTGGCTAGAGATGTTCTGTTTTGCACATGAACCATAAAAGAGATCACAAATTTAAAGTTTTAAATATAATTTTAACTGAATGTTTTCAGAGTTTTATTACATCTTAGCCTTTTTTTTCCATGAAAGAAAAAAAAAAAAAAATCTGTGTTTAATTTCCCAGGGTGATGTACCATATTTTTGATCTGACACATTCGGTTGTACCAGTAATATTATGTTCTGCTATGTCAACAGAGTAATGAAACATGACTGAAGTAACCAGACACAGCAATGAAATAGGCCACAAAATGTAACAAATTAGAGTTTTTGAAACAAAAATAGAAAACAAAAAAAAAGGTTCTATATTTTTGAAATTATAATACAGTTTCTTACCTGAGCATCAGTTAAAATAAATGAAAATAATTTCTTCACTTTAAACATATGTTATATACTGGAGTCATGGGAATTTTCCATGCTTGACCTGGACTTGTAATTGCTATAACTATGTTACTTCATGCTGAAAGCACTTTTTAATTTGACACTTTACATTTCAGAATCTTATTGTACTTTAAAAATACTAAACAACATGATACTGCTCTGAATAAATGTGTACACATATGTGCATGTGTGTATGTATGTATACACACACAAATGCACACACACACAAAAAAAGGCAAGGTATGGAAGGCTAAAATGTATCTCTAAGGCCAGGCCTACGCTGTTCCTCATGACTAACACAGTTAATTCAGAAGTGTCTAGTGAAATTTCAGTCATACTGATGAAGTGTATTTTCATACATGTAGCTTATTCTGACTCTGAGAAATTATTTTATTTTACCAACAAACAGCATAATTTTGCCATGAGTGTTCTCTGATACACTGCAGTAATTTTCCACCTGAGGAAGTGTTCCTAATTCTAACTAGAACTTCTAAGCTTGAAGTCATGACTTGTCTAGATAGTGATGCATGAAGATGGAAACCTAGGTAAACACCATGGTTTAACAAGTCTTGACTGGATAAATCATATATATAACATTAAAAAAAAAAATACTCTGCCCTCAAACTGAGATCCTCAAAATCCCTGTGACAGCATTAGCTGATATTTTTTAGCTCAGACTTGGCATTCTGCTGCCTTTTCTTCAGCACAAACTAAAGGCACAGGATGGTTATTTATGCTTAAAATATGAATACAATATGAAAATGGTTCAGTGCACTGAACTCAGAGAAAGTCACATCTAAAAGTACAGTCAATCATCAATATCTTGTTTATTAGATATTAATTTGCATTTGGAGATTATTTCCATATATTCTGTTTTCAAAAGACAACCATTTTCTTAATAAATCTTAAATCCAGAATCTTGAACATTATGACATGGTTATTGGTTGTTTTGTGGTTTGGGTTTTTTTGGGGGGGGATGGTTGTTTTGCCTTTTTTTTTAGGTTTTTTTTAGTTTTGTTTTGTTTGTTCATTTGTTTCTCCTCAGGGCTCATAATATCTACCTGCTTAAATTTTCTATATGCATTGTATGTAGAAAATTGCTTCCTTTAAACCCTGCAGTTTCCAAAGTTTCATGCAGCACACAGGGATTGTACAGACACATATCAAGAGTTTATACTTAAGAAGATGGTAAAGAACAGACCACTGCCCTGTGTTTTGAGAAAAAGAGGAGTGCATGCTGTGAACTTAAGTGGCGTGTCAGGAAAGTGAAAGCACAGTGTAGTGGCCTGTAATATGCTATGACCTGAATACCGTTGGTCATAGGCTGTTGTTATGAACCACAGTTAGTACAAAGATTGGCCAGCTGTGAGTTCCTCTTTAATCATGGTGTTCTGGATGCCCTATGATCTGTTTGTATGGTTTTACAGACCATCAGCAATCCACAGATTGACCACAGTCTGGGAATCAATGTTATATTTTCCATTTCTCCTGCTAGGGTTTTCTATCTTGCTACTTGGTGAAACTGTCAGTTTCTGCAACTGGAAAAAAGCAGCAGGATGCTAGTTACCCTTCCTAATATTAACCAAAAATGTGGAAGAATATCGTTCACTTTCATAACTTACACAACTTTTGAAGGCCTTTTCAGACTTTATCAGGGCTAAACAGTAAAGTTTCTTCCTCCTGTAAAATTCCCACATGGATCATTACTTTCTGCCTACCTGAAATTCCCAATTCACTTTCAGATGTATGAGTCACTGTTGAGCTGAATATGTATTTTATTTTAAGTCCTGGTATTGCATCAAAATGATATCAACAGAAACTGCATCCTTCACTTTCTGCTTTATATTTTCTGTGCACCGTTTTGCCCTGGTTATTTATGCTAAGAATATGAATATTATAGTATGGTGCGGTATGTAACATAACTTGTAGTCCATTGAAGTTTTTTTTAGTTTTCAGAGATGCAAGTCTGTAAGTCAGAGATGTAAGTGATCAGTGAAAAGAAGTAGTTATAGAAATTACACTTACTTACTTAAGTTCTGTAACATGAAAGCATCTAAAACCAGCTAATTGTTTTAGAGGGACAGGAACATATCATTTAAATTGGATATACCTCAAAAAGCATAACAGTACAGTGTGCAGAATGATATAAAAGAAGTTTGTACAGTGGTTTTGTCACTGTACTTAAAAATTGTTCTGGTGACTCATATGAAAGTGCTTATGACACAAATGATTTGAGTATCGTGTTATGATTCAGTCACAGGCTGAGCAGATGTAAAGTCTACAGATACTTTGTAACTAGGTTCTTCATCTTTATAGGTATTGGGAGTTCCAAAATATGCTTTTTAAAAAATGCTTAATACTATATTATTTTGTTCAATTCTTAGCAACAGAAAAATAAAAAGTGTTTCTTGATTTCTATAAACCCAATCTTGGACTCCTCATATGACTCAGAATGCTTGTATAAAAAGAAAAACAACAAAGTGATTATCAAAATAATGTTTTATTTTTAAATAGAAAGCTGATTCTGATCTTTATAGATTTTTTCTATTCATCTTTCATGATGGACACTTAACTGTATGAAAAACAAACAAACAAAAAAAACCCAAAGAAAAACAATATCTATTTTAAAGTTTAAGAGTTTTTGAGCTGCATACAGAGATTCCTTTTTGAGCCTTCATATCAACATCTTAGTAAGACACAAAGACAGAGAGAATCAAATGCCTACATATCCTAAACTCCTACCATCTATAGCAGTGGATCCATATTTCATTCTCTTGATGCATCATGGACACTAACGCAGTCATCTATTACGTATGATGCATCAAATACCATGTTCCAGAAATGAAGTATGGAGATATTGGCACTGTGTAGCAGTAAGAGGAGTATATAATCCAGTGAGCTCCCTTTGAGACTCTGATCATACGATATGAGAGCCCAGTTGCCTGACCTACCAAACCATTAATGATTGATAGACCATGAGTTGGGAAACTGACTCATGTGTCTCTGCTTATCACTTTTACAGGTACTGCCACTTACTGTGAAACTCGTGGGTTGCGGTCGGTAAAATGCACATGTGAAAGGGTGCAAGAGAACATCAAAGCACACTGCAGCTCCCCTCTACAGAGGTGGAGATGTGACAGACAACCAGGCTGTACTCCTGATGTGATTATGATACCTATCATATGGTTTGCTGCCTGATATTATAACCTACATAATCGACCAATTTTTGTGAGGAGGCATAGCATAATACCTAGTTGTGGCACCATGTGTGGAGATTTGGTACATTGTGTTTGAAATTATTATCAACTGTTGTTAATATACAGTCTGCACTTAATCTTTAGCTATTTAATAATAAGATGTTCTGTGAGGGAGGTATATTATCTGTTACTCTTTTTTTTAGATGATTGTGTCTTGTCTTCTAGAGAAGACACAAGAAGACATAAACCAAGACATTCAAGTGGAAAATATTAACTTGTCTTTTTGTGTCTGATGAAGAACTCAGAAAATAATTGTCTTCTTGTCTTCTAGAGAAGACTAGAGACTTTTTTTTTTTTAAGTAACCATACCTACACATACTTTTTAAACTAAGTCAACAGGTATTACTAGACCAAAGCTATGCTGATGAAGTAAAACTTAACTCCTTTGAATGTTTATCCTGTTTAAAATATCCTTCCTGTTAGATAGCAAGTCTAAAAATCACTTTTTTTTTTTTTAAATAAAACAAGATTTCAGTAATTTGATATCTAAAGATTTCATTATGTCTGATTTTGGTTTTGGTTTTTCTTTTCCTTTCAAGATGATAACAGATAAGCAACCAGTTTTCCCATATATATTTTTGTCCTGTAGAGGTTTATGGAAAGAACAGAAGAGAATATATTACTTTTTTACTTAAGGACTTAACTGGGAAGGATGATATCTATGGTTTTGTACATTCTCTTACTCTACTGACCAAGTGCTCTTAATACACTTGAATGCTTTTCTGCACAATGTTCCATACCGAATAGGTGGGGTTGTGGGTGATGTGCGATCTATTCAGATCCAGTAGACTTTTTTTTATCTGTTTTAAAGGACATGTCCAAACTGTACTACTGTCTTGGAAACTTCATCCCCTGTCACCCGCATAAAAACACAAACCAAGACATTCAAGTGGAAAATATTAACTTGTCCTTTTGTGTCTGATAAAGAACTCAGAAGATAATTAGGATGGTCACTAAAGTAAATTTTGCTTTTGGGATTCTATTTAGTTATTTATTGATAAATCTGCTCTAAATAGCTTTGGAACTCATTTATCTGTTATTTCCTACTTCTGTTTTCTCATGAAGTAGGTAATATAGAGAACAGTTTGATGTACTCTTCCTCCCTTCCACCCCACCTTTTTTGTACATCATTGAGCTTTTATACACAAGATAATGAAAAAAAAAACAAGTAGTCAGGCACTGGTGTTGATGGATGACAGTGATTTAAGACCTGGTTCCACTTCTTCACACATTTTAACACAGCATTTATTCACATAAACAATGACTTTGAGATCGGGAAGAAGGCAGACTCTGTCGCAGTCATCATAACTCTCAAAACAATAGGTTCACTCTTCCTCAAAAGCAAAATATCAGCAGTCAACTTAATTAACAGTGGAAAAACATAGTTCATTTAAATTATTCATTTGGATAAAAACTGAAATGATAGAGGATCAGAAAGGGTTGTCTGATACTTATGAAATTGCTTTGGAGTGTTTCTGCTTAACACTCCTTGTGAACAATGTGTGATATCCCCTGATGATCTACATCTAGCAGAAAAATACAAATACACAAAATAATATAATAGCCATGGAAAGAAAAGGACAACATTAACCAAAGTAAGTCATATGCAAGATAATTCATTTTTTTAAATTATCTACCCTCTGTTTTAGAATGTTGACAAGTACTTGCCTCATGAAGAGGGACATCTAGGAGTAAAATAATATGGAGCTGTGGTGGCCTATATAAGAAAGTGCACAATTTCAATTATCTCCATGTGTCACAGTGTGTCAAATTCAGCAGCCGCAGCTTGTTTGACATTAGCTATGTAGCAAGGGGGCTGAAACCAGAGAACCTGCTCTTGCAGAGATCCTCCTTCCTTTGTAAGCAGCCACAGACAGTCCAATGACCCTTAAATATCTGGTACCATGATGAGATTCTAGATACATCCTAAATTCATCAGTGCTCAAATGGACAGCTTGATCTAAATCAAAAACTCTGTAGAGTAGCTCCAAAGACTCTTTTCTCTCTTTTTCACTTCCCCCCTGGTCCCCTCCAAATTACATCAATGTGTATTAAAAAGGTTGGATGCTTAAGTTATTTTAAAATGGTAGGTAGATGTTTCTAACAAACCCATGTATTCAGATAGTGGCACAAGATTATTATTTTCCCACTAGAATAAAAAAAGATGGCAATTTTAAGAGCCTATCTTACCCACCTGAATTAGGAGTCAGTCACCTCATACAGTCAATGTTGAGAAATGGACACATCCGATGTGATGAAATCACCTTTTGGAGATGACTGTATCTCCCTTAGCTATATAGGAGAATGCCCATAACCTAGGTGCCCTTACTCAGGTGTATAAAGTTAGATAAAACTTTCAATTCACTGTAAACTATACAGGGAGCATAGACATTAATCTTAGGGTACATAGAATTACCTGTTGAGCCCAGCATCTTCCCCTATTTTTACTTCCACTTTCCCCAGATTAAATGTGCATTGATAATAAAAGGGATGGCTTATCCAGCACAACGGTATTCAGAGCTTTCATGCAAAATATGCTTGTCATTTATTTTTCTTATTTGGCCATGGAGTATTATTTGTGTGGGTCTAGTCTCCTAAAAGCTGTTGCAATTCCTTTTATTTTTTCCGTTGCCTGTTTTTCTCAGTTTCTTGTTGTTTTCCTTCTTGCAGCATCCTTCCTTTCTTTTCCCTGGGCACTCTTCCATTCCCTCCTCCAGGGTTACCATAGAAATACTCAGTCACAAATTTCTGAGCAGAAAAACGCAGGCTGAAGCAATAACATGAAATATCAGGAAAAATTATTTTGCATAAGTCACAAAACAAATGGTACATTTGGATAATTATTAATTATGTGATATTTGTACAGAATTTAGGCATAGCTGTAGGAGCTTTTAAAGTTGTGCTTTTAGTTTGTACTCCACTATTTGCATTAATAGCATTGGTAATAAATACACTGATTTGAAGTGTATCAGCTTGGAAAGTCCTTTTATCTTCTGCCTACAGTATTCATTTTAAACAGCTACAAAAATAAAACTTGGCACTTTCCAAAACAAGAATACAAACAAAGCTAAATATTCTATGCACAGTATATATTTAAGTGTGACACACTTTTTTGGCTACATGTTGATAATTGTGAATAAGCAAGGCAGAAGAGTTCCCCTCATATAAGACATCTAGAATTAACTGGCTGTCCTTGGTCTAGATATTAGGATATAAAACTTAACAGGGGAAAAAAAAACCCACTTTTTTTTTTTTTAAATGCTGTTTAGTGCTAGATATAAGGACATTAAGAGTATATTTTGTCATTAGATATATAGCTAGTTAAACTATTCATTGCAAAGCCATTTATAAATCTGGCCTGATTCTTCATATGATGTATAGTGAACTGACCTCAGTTTATGTGAAACGCATTTGATGGGCGACAGTACTACAGTAACAGTTTGAAGTGGCAATTTTCAGCCTTGTAGTTATTGGGTGATTGTTTAATTTAAGTGTTCATTCTTTACTTGTCTCATTGGTCACCTATTGTTTTTGCTTGTAGATTAGTTGTTTGGAACTATTAAAATAATAGAATGATTAATATGAACCTGTAAATAACACTAAGTAAAATATCATTAATTTATTGTTAAGATATATATATACTAATTCTACACAGAAAAAATGTCTGAGGCAAATTCTTATGTTTCAACTTTTACTGTTATAGTTAATGGAAAAAATCGTATAATTATTTATGCAGGAAAGAAAATATTGTCCTAAAAAAAACTTAACTGGATATTAATTTTGAATACTTTTAGGGCCAATTTCTGGATCTTGAAAATTTTACTGGGTAAGGTTAGATACTTTAGAAGACATCATCTGAAGGCATCTTTTGTCTTTTTTAAAGTTCAATACAAGTATAAACTTACTGTTTCTTACAGTGCAGTTGGTAAAAACCTTTGGGTTAGTATTCGTATTTAAATATAAAGAATCTTGGGAGAAGAAGAAAAAAGGCAAGGTGTAACTGTTCACAACTGAAATTAGAATGCAATTTAGGTTAATTTAACCCTTCCAACTTGACAACAAAATAACTGCATATGGAATTGGAATAAAAAGAGTGAACCTTTAAAAGTTTTAAATATAAAGAAATGTTTCTGTCAGTTACTCTTACATCATTTGTTTCCCTCTTTAACATTAATTTCTCTAAATTTTGCAAAATTCAAAACAAAATGTTGCTTCCACACATAGATTTCCAAAATGGCCAATAAAAACATTGAAATGCAATTTTTCAAAACTTTCAAAAATGTAAAAGATACTTGTACTTAAGAGAGTAATGATCACTAACACAGTTTCTAGAAAAATTTCAGTTTCAACAAGTTGGAATATTTCAATTAAACATCAAAAAATTATGAACAAAATTGTTTTAAGGTACCCAATAATTTTGAGTGCTTCACCTCAAGGCTCAGTGTGTCTCAAAACTGACACTTTGAAACTGAAGTTCAGTTTTGGGTCCCTCNTTGAATATTCATAAATATTCATGGATATTCAGTATTCATGTTTATTTCTTAATATTAGGCTTGCTTCATGGAAGAGTACCATAAAAGTAAAGGATACCTTTACCTTCAAAGGCTAAAATAGAGGTCTTCATGTTTTAAAACTGATCTACAAAAAACCTACCAGAGTTAGGGAAAGAGTCGTAGCCCTTAATGAAGCAGTCAAGTCATATCGGTTTGTGTTTGCTGGTCACTAAGTGTTACAGACCTCTTAAATAATTTGTTCACAAAACCACAGGAAGCAGAAGGAGAAGGGAGTCTGTGACAAACCCTGTCATCCCCTGCCCTTCTCACACATTGGATCAAAGACTCCTGACTGATGTTTACCTAAGCTGCTTTTTACAGACACTTTAAGATGTATTTACTTCCAATATCTTTGGCAAATTATTCCAAAGTTTGACTGTACTTACTGGTAAGAAGTTTTACCTTAATGGTTAAACTAAGGGCTGTGGTAGATTTGCCTTGGCAGACAAAATCAGATAGATGAAGCTGTTAAAGTGATTGACTGAAGTGTTTGTCTCTTCCTCTGTCCACTAAAGCAGGGATGCCTGATACCACAAGTGATCAGCCTCTGACTTATCACAGCATTCAGTCCGGTATATTAAGGTAAATGAAAACTAGATATCTGATTTTAATCTTCTGCCACAAGCCTGTCAGGTCCTAAATGTCTTTTGCTGCAATATAAGTCTAGTGCTTCTTATCCTATCTTCAGTGAGCATGGGGAGCAATTTATTTATTTCTGTTATGTCACTTCTTCTTACGTATTTGAAGACTAAGAAGGATGCAGAGTTTTAAAGTGTAGATTTGTCTGACTGCCCACAAGGAATTGTGTGTCAATACATCAAGAAAAAGCTTGGAAGAAGAAAATGTGGGATTAAGGCAAGCATAGGGCCAATGAGCCCTCCAGGAAGGTTGGGTGTGGAGTGTTCTGCCAGCGATGAAGGGGGAGTTTCATGTCTCATGTCGTTTGTGAAATACACTGTGAGGCAAACGAGATAGGTAGCTGGCCTTTTTTTGTGAAAATCAGTCTTTGGGTTAGACAATTTTAGCATAGCTGGTGGAGTTTTCCTCACACGGTTGGTTATCATGAGCCTCTTTAATACAATGCCAGATTGCATGATTTGACTTAGGGATACAGCATTTCTTGAATGCATCATCCTGGTGCCAGGTGTTTGAATGCTCTGGAGATTCAGAGCGCTTACATTATGTCTAACTAGGATACAAGAGAGGCTGGAATATTTATCTAAGGCAGAGAAAAGTGCGCTGAGAAAAGCCAGAAAGAGACAAGCCTGAGGATAAGGGATGCATCAATGTTTGTTTAGACGTCATTCCTTAAAAATAAAACTACTGAGAAAGAAAGAAGAGAATGATGACAATATATCAGAAACACATAGCTAAATTAGTAAAGGGAAATCAGCATGAACGTCCATGCCATTGACCTGCCACACAGCTTCTCGCCAGCATGGCCGCAGTACAAGGCCATACCAGAGATCTGGGAGGATCTCTTTCACCATTAAACATAGCTTTTGCCACCTCATAATTTTAATTTCTCTGCATAGACCTTGTCTTACTGTTAATCAGAATGTACTGTTCACTGAGCTCTCTCAATTTTCTAGAATGTAAGGAAAGGTTTGTTTCAAGTTAGCTTCAAGGGCATAAAAGTTATTGAAAGTTGTTCACTTGAGAATATCAGCCTGAGCAATAAGTGTTGTTTAACTATATTCCACAGGAGGCCTGTTCAAGCAGAAGCAGTGAGGGGGCAGTGCCTGGGAATTTATAAATTCAGAAAAATATGTCCCCTTCAGTCATGAATACATACATTCTGCCTTTTAGTTATTGCTGTAAAGTAGGGATGGAACTAAATTTATTGTATTTTACAAACGTTTGCTGTTTTGTTCACTGTGCAAACAGATAGGATGGTGTGTGATGTTACAAAGGATTATCATAAATATGTGGAAAATATTGCAGTCTTTCTGGCTAGAAGATATGTGTGACTACAGGGAATAGCAGAAATTCAGAACCTCGATCATAAGGAGACAAATTGCAGATGTGGGAGTCTAGCCCTCAGATGAAATGAAGGTTACAAACCCATCACAAACAACCACTAGAGAAGTCAAGAACTGATAAGATCATTGATATAAAAAAAATTGTGTTACAATTACTTCCTTAAACTAAGGAGGTGATTTGATGGCTTCCCATCGTCAACCCATTTGCAAGGATACATGCTTAACCTGGAGGCTGCAATGGAAGAAAGGTTCTTCAGGATTTCAGCAAGCCACTGTAACAGCTCATCAGAACTACATGCCTTCCTCAAGCAATGGGAAACAGACTAGGCCAGGACAGCCTACATCAGTCGCTGAGGACATGTTGTTAAGGCTGCAAGTGAACTCCCAGGCTGCTAAGGAGGCCCTGGCTCAGAGTAAGTGATTGAGCAGGAGGTGGATATCTGCTGGACAGGACACCAGAAGTTACTGAACATAACAAGTACCAGCGTGGGAAGTCGGCAAAAGTTAGAGTTGTGAGGGATGGCTGAATCTCACAGGTGGTTAAGTGGGAGGTTTGTGAGAAACTGTCAAACTCCACAGAGAATTGGAGGAATATTAGGAACCTTTGGGGGAGTACAATATTATAAGGCCAACAGCACCCAGGTAACCATCAGTAATACCATATAATGCCAAGATTGCCTAGGTAACGGTATCAGAAATAATATTTGAGTATGGATGAAACAGAACTAGGAACAGTTGGAAAAAAAAGTTATGGGTTGAGTTCACCTGGGGGGAAACTGGAAGGAGAACAGGAGACACAAAGGTGGTGAAAAGGAAGGCCAACAAAGGGGAAAGGCATGCCTGAGGTATGGAAATTCTGTGAGGGCAGTGTATGCAGGTACTTGAGGGGGCCCCTGCACTTGCTTGCAGCAGCTGGAGCAGAACAAGGAACCAAACCCTCTGGTCTGACCCTGAAGCAAGGGTTGGGCCTGTGCCCATGGTCAGTGGGTTTAGGGTGGGCACGGGATGGGTGTTTTCCCTCTCCAGTAAGGGAACACATAGATGGATGGATCTAGCATCATGGTATCACTGTGTCAGTGCCTATTCCAGGTCTCCTGGCATTGGCAGCCACCCACATTTCATAATGCAAGTGGTTTTTTTTTCTTACATGACTTCAAAACCCATCAACACTTGATTTCAAGACATCAGCAGCACATAGACTTCTCATTTGCAAACACCTGATATTTGATCTCAGTTTGCTCTTTGATCTGTGTCTTTCACTAGTCTATCTCATTCATTAGGATGGCAATGAGATGCTGTGGGAACCCTTTCTAAGTGACATGTTTTGACCCCAGAGTTCTCTTGAGTGAAGCTCTTCGGTTCACCCTCATGCTCTGTATTCCCAAGCCACTTGTATGGTACCAGTTTGTCAGCTGTGCCTCTGCTCTGGCATGAACCAGACTCTTCCGTCTCTTGGAGCTGCCTTTTCGAGGGTCTGCAAAAAATCTGTGAAAGAGAACAAGCTATTAAAAGAAGTCCTTTTTTAAAACAAAACAAAACAAAGCAAAGCAAAACAAAACAAAACAAAACAAAACAAAACAAAAAACAAAACACAAAATACCCAAAACAAAGAAGGGGGAGAAAGCATAAAAAACACAGAAGACCAATATACATGTTATTATCCCCCTTGAGCTTCAGGCTGTATTTGTACGTTTACTCAGAAACACTAAATCCTCAGTCTTATCCTTCCAGGAGAGAGGGTGGAAAAGCAACTACACATCCAAGCTATGTCCAAACTTGTCTTCTTGTAATCATCACTGAAAATTCCCTGCTGAAGTTCACAGATTGTCATTTTATCATCTTCAGAGGCACCCTGACCTCCCACAAGCCCTAAATTGGTCACCCCTCCCCAATTTTTCAGCAGATGAGCTGGCAGCAGTCTTCCAACAAGGATTTTACTATATTGTCCACTTATATTCAACAGCAGAAATACAGTCATTACCTGATTTCTGCATAGGCAAGTCAGGCTCCAGAACAATTAAAACTGTAATATTCCATATAAAAAACTACAATGCACTCTTCAAGCTAACAGATTTTTATACACTATTCCTACTGAAATTCAAACTGTATTTCACTGAAATTCAAAGAAAGAAATCCAATCCTACTTCCTCAGAAAAAGATAGCTCACTTCACATCAGATGGATTTTATCTGTAAAGAAACATGAAAGTTTCACACAGCAAAGAAAATTATACTGTGGTAATGGGGGGAATGAGTCAAATTAAGCAATTCTCCATGCAGACACCAAAAGAGACCTTGCAGAACTATTGCAGTTATAGCACATACCTGTTAGACTACCCCCCTGCTTAGCTGGACACTCCCTCGGCTGCTCTATTTGAGTCTTGCTGCTCTACATGCACGTGTTCCTGTGCTTCCTTTGTTCTGGGAGGTTCCCTGCCATATTCACAGCACATATGCTTTTGTTATCTCACTACAGAAATATTATTATGTGGACTAGGTAGCATCATCCCACTGAACGGGTGCTGATGTCTATCTCACCCCTCCATCTTTTAACTACATCACATTTTGCAGGTACTCCAGGCTTGTGGGAGTGAAAAGCAAATAAGTAGAGAGGGCTATCAAGGATTTTTAGGTACCTTTTTCTCTTTTTCACTTCAGTTAATGAATGAGACCTACAGATCTATACAAAATCGTATGCATACCCCAAGATCTACATTTCCCTGCCTCAGCACACACATCATATAACTGTTGTAAACACTGTAACTTGAAGTTTCTTAGAAGGTCTTTTCTCCTGTAAGTGGTTTATAGAGCTGGAGTTTCTGTTTTTCTCAATCATGTGTTGCTATTTTCTCATTTTCTCAGCAATGGTCATACATCTGTGATACCAAACATGCATTTCCCCCCATCCCTCCCACCAACATCCTTGTGCTTCATCTAGAGGGCCATGGTTTTAAGTTTGGCAGTACCAGTCCAAGAAATTGTTTTGTTCTCCCTTTTCAAGAATATTTCACTCGCTTGCTCTAGTCCTCTAAAAAGAGTTTACAAATCAAAGAAATCAAGCTGATATCCAGCCTCCCGCCACTTCAGTCATCACACAAGCATTCCCCAAGCCTGCCTGTTGTGGATTTATTCACTGGTTAACAGACCTTCTCAAATACCTTTTACTAACACAGTTTTATAGATGGCTTTCCCTTGTTTCCTGATGTAAAAAGCATGCAGCAGGTAATAAAACAGATTAAAAAAAAGCTCTAAATTATCCAAGACTTCCTCATGAGACAAGCAGACATGGCACAGAACCTAGGGAAAACCAGTGCCCTTCTAAAGCAGTAGTTGCAAGCCAAGCAAGTCTGTCTTAAGTGGCAATAAATGTCTGTGTAAAGACAACTGAATTTTATTTCTGGCCTGTAGTGCCTAGAGAGTACTCCAGTCCACCAGATCCTCCAGTAAATGAGGCACTGAGGATGGGATCAATATGCCAAAATGCAGATATCTAGTGCCATTTTAAATGCTATGGGGGATAACCAGCAGCCTCCAGCTGCTTTTCCTTAGGGTTCAAGTCTCTCATAGATCACACCTTCTAGTCCCAGACACTTTGATATCTTTGTATGCTTCAGGTGGTACTAGGCAATTCCAAAGCAGATGATTCCCACACTTAGTGACTGGTAAACTAATTTGCCAACTAGGCTTTACAACCTGTAATGGCTAATCATCACTGACTACATTGGCAGCTTAGAAAACCAGCTCACATGTGGCATCTACAAATAGAGTATTAAAATATGATGATTTAGTTTTGAACTGAACCCCAAAGAAAAATCAAATTGGTCCAAAACTGGAATTCATAGCTTGTATACAGACAAATTTCTTCATTTTGTCTCAGGAACCAAAACAATCTTCTCCTTTAGCACAGATGAAATAGCAGAAAACTTCAGAAGCTGGTATGTTTTTTTTTGGTTTGGAACTCACTAATTGCTCTCCAGGCTTTGTTTTTTTCACATCATCTATCAGAAATCCTCATTAAATGATGAAGGACAGAAGACTAGAAAGAAATGGTGGGCACCTACTACCAGCATAAAAAATCAGCCCAGTAGAAAATCTAACTATGAAACAGAAAACAGTATCATGGCACACATTAGGCTGAAGTTCTCTTTTCAATGTAGTTTTTTCTTGTGCTTTACTAAATATAATCTAGGCAAAGCTGAGGGAATTACAACAATCATATGATTTTTCTTTCTTGCCTTTAATATTACTTTATTTGATTAACTTTGTATCTGGTAATATACAAAGTCCATAAATTGATTTTTAAGAAGGTATTTTTAAACGGAAACACAAATTGCACAGTTGTGTTGTGTTACTATACCCCAAATGGCACTTTCAGAGAGCCCAGTATTAAGTCTCTTCTCCCAAGTAACCAGCGATAGGACGAGAGGAAATGGCCTGAAGTTGCGCCAAGGGAGGTTTAGGCTGGACGTTAGGAAAAAATTCTTTACTGAAAGAGTGGTCAGGCCTTGGAACAGGCTGCCCAGGGAAGTGGTGGAATCACCATCCCTGGAGGTATTTAAAAGACGTGTAGATGAGGTGCTTAGGGACATGGTTTAGTGGGCATGGTGGTTTTGAGTTGACGGTTGGACTTGATGATCTCAGAGGTCTTTTCCAACCTTAAGGATTCTATGATTCTATGATTCTAAGTCAGAGTTAAAAAAAGAAAAACGGAAAAAACCAAATGACTGTTTGGAGAGGATGAGGAAGAAAGAGACATGTTTCACTGAAGATTTCAGCATACTCCAGCTTTTACAGCTTTTTTATTATCATTGCAGTGTAACAAATTTCAGAGCTTTCAAAACATCGTTCAAATGGCTAATTTCTGCACAAAGTGTGATCTGAAATGGAGTGAATGCCTGTTATGTTTATTGGGAAATTTCAAAAGGAGAAATAAAATGTTTTTTTTCTTTATAATTAATACATTAAAATGCAGTTTATACTTTTTTTTGCTTGAGAAATTCACACGATAATGTTTAACAAAGGCCTGTTTCTTCTCCTAACTACGGAAACCTATTGATTTTAATGCTCAGATAGCAATAGATTCATTTATTTAGGTTCTTCTTCCCCGGAGGAATAACAGATGTGTGGAGACATTAAAAATACACTATTTTTCTGCTAAAGAGAAACTTTTAACTCTTTATTCACAAATACACACATACGCATCCATGTGAAAGATAAAAAGACTGTCATACTCCCAGGAATCTGAGTTTTATCATTAGCCTATCAATGTCAAGATATGAGAGTTTAAATCTTCATCAGAAAAGTCTCATATAGTAGTTTTGGGCTTTTTTCTTTCATTAAAAAATTCATTTGCACCTTTTGCAACACCAGAAGGGATAACAAAGTCGTTTCCTCATGTCTAAACAAGTGAGATTCTATTCTGACTGGCAGGGTTCAACTCCAGGGATGGGGAAATCATTTGCTCTCTGTAGTCTCACTTAGCAGGTGCTAACAAGGGCAGCTACAAAAAAAGATAAATCCTTGTGGTGTTTGTTTGTTTTTCTTGACTGCTCATGTTCACACCTGCCCACCAGAACTCTTTTTTTTTCCTCTGTTTAAGTCATCTGGCTCAATATATCTCAATGTGAAGAAAATAATAATACCATATTTTATGCAAATGTAACTTGATCTTAATTAGCATGTGCAACACAACATTTTAACCTTGTATTTCTAGGTGTAGTTAAGTAGGGCAAGTGTTCAAAAGGCTTTCAAACAGATTAGGTACCATATATTTTAAAGAGTTTATATACTGAAACCTGTCCATACAATTACATTGTACCCTAAAAGAAAAACCCAAACAAAGGTGAATGTTTCTGATTTTTTTCCGCTGTACTTTCCCAGTGTAAGTGTGGATTTTCATATGGAAGGACTAGAAGTTCAAGTGGGCAAAGAAAAGGTTAGGTAGGGAAAGAGTCTTGAGACACTGAAGCATTCAGAAAGCAGGAGGTTAAACAGGGGCAGTCTGTTTTAGGCAACTGCCTATTCATCTCATTCCTTATGGTGCAGGGAGTTGGAGGAAGTGTAGATATGGATTCTAATAGTGCTGGGAAAAAGGGAATTTTATCTAACACAGAGCCAGAAACATTTACAGCATACTAAACCACCCCTGCTGCAGCTTGAGCTGCAACTTGAATGCAGTTAACAATAGTGTTCTGGGAAGGCTTCTTCATTTGCCTAACCAGATGTGATATGTCATTCATAAAGTAGTGTGCCTACCGTTATCTTAAGGCTACTTATTGACAAACATTCAGCCAATGATAATTCAGAGTCTGATAGCTAGATAGTCTTGATAGATATTCTGTAGTATACATAGCAGAACATGTTAAATGGATTTGGTATTTACCAAATGCATGGGCAGTAATATTGTATAATATTCTTGATTTCTAGTAACAATGCAGGTTCTCACATTCCCACACATTAATATAATAATGCTGATCTCAACACGTTCATCTCTTTGTTTAGGATTGCTAGTAGTATATGCCAGATTTTTACTGAAATATAAATACTGGATGGAGGTTAGCTATTCAATACCACTTCCACTGGCATTAGTAGGAGCATTTGTTGAAAGTCTCAGATGTGCTTATTATTTTCACTTTTGTACCACAATTAATTAACATTATCAATTCTTTATAACTTTGGGAATTGCACATACACACATTGACACAGAGAAATGCATACATGAAGAAAGATAATGAATAAGGGAGAAACACACTCTAGCAGTCAGCCTTCCAGATGAGGAATGAGTAAATATTTGCTTTGGCACTAAACAGCCTTAGTTCTGTGACTCAGGTTGTCTGAGCCACATGTCCAGTCAGCAACATGTCATGCCAGCACAAGAAAGACCTGTTGGAGCGGGTCCAGAGGAGGCCACAAAAATGATCAGGGGGATGGAACACCTCTCCTATGAAGAAAGGCTGAGAGAGTAGGGGTTGTTCAGCCTGGAGAAGAGAAGACTTCAGGGAGACCTTACTGTGGCCTTTCAGTACTTAAAGGGGGTTTATAAGGAAGATGGCGACAAACATTTTAGCAGGACCTGTTGTGACAGGATAAGAGGGAATGGTTTTAAACTAAAAGAGGGTAGATTCAGACTAGATATAAGGAAGACATTTTTTACAATAAGGGTGGTGAAACACTGGCACAGGTTGCCCAGAGAGGTGGTAGATGCCCCATCCCTGGGAACATTCAAGGTCAGGTTGGACGGGGCTCTGAGCAACCTGATCTAGTTGAAGATGTCCCTGCCTACAGCAGGGGGGTTGGACTAGATGACCTTTAAAGTCCCTTCTAACCCAAACTATTCTATGATTCTATGATCTATGTAGCCTGTCACACAAGATCACTAGCCATAGGTTTGCAAGTGTTATGTGTAATGCAGTTGGCCATAACAATACAGATAACAGTTATCATGTCGATATTCATATTTTTTAAATTATTTTGTTTTCAGCCTTCCAAGTGTACACCTCATTATTAAGATGCCTCCTGAAAAAGAGTTTTTTCAGCACAAAAATGTTGTGCAACAAACCTGAGGCAGTGTGAGTAAATAATTTTCCAAATACTGGTAGCAACTTCCCTTGGTGATTTTACAGCATGCCTCAGTTGGATGCTGTTGCCACTGCTTGCTGTGCAATATATCAAATTATATTCTGATGATCTGGTGTATCATGAAGAAGTCTTGGAGCCACCACAAATTACACGTGGTGTGTTCTCATAACTATGCTAAATATTGAATGATATGATTTTTTTTTTTATGTGAACTGTTTGTTCAAATTCCAGTTTTGAATTAACCTCATTTTCAGAAATAACTTCCTCCTGCACTGCATATGTTTCTGAACTTCTACCCAATGTCATGGCTATTCTACCAATTATTTCAAATAGGTTATTAATTTCAGGACCAACTTATTTACTGAGGTTGAACTCCTAGTAGGAAAAGTAGAAGTGAAAGATGTGTAAACTTGAAATAGTCAGAGAAAAGAAATATGGTGATGGGCTTAAATATTTTGATTTAGGTTAGATAGATGACTGATAGATGTAGTGCTGTCAGAATTTTAGCCTGAGTTATAGACTCTTGAGTTACAAGCTCTGTATTTGATAATTGTTTTGCAGATACTTGTGACCAGATTATTTTGGCCACCTGAGCACACTGCCCGCTCATGTTCANCTCCATTGACCACAACCCTCTGGGCTCGGCCGTCCAGCCAGTTTCTTACCCAGCGAAGAATGTACCTGTCTAGGCCGTGAGCCACCAGCTTCTCTAGGAGAATGCCGTGTGAAACTGAAACTGAATGAAACCAAACGCAGGCAATTTGCTATGCTTTATAACTGAATTATAAACATTGTATGGAATCAGGAATCCATGCATATACAATTTATATAAAGAACTATTAAAAATCCTTTCACTTCATGTAGAACTGAAAATCAAGCATACACAAGAGAGGGGAGGAAAAATATTTCCTTTATTGAACCTATATGGTGTAACTATTCACTTTGACATTTTTACATGCCATACGTTGTGTCCCTTATGCTCATCCTTTCTTCATCTAACCTAGCCCAGTTGCATTTATTCACAGCTTGAAAAAAAAAGGACTTCTATATCGTTAATTAATTAATTAATGTCATGTCAGAATATGACACATTCTTTTACCCAGTTGTGTAGGACCTTACCACCTTTAACCACTATTTGTTGGTATTAAAGAGTGTTTAAAGTTGTGAGCTAAGATCAGCAGCTCCCTGTAGTAGGAAGCACTGTACAGAAACATTAGGGCAGTGCAGGCATCTATCGTACATGGGGGAGCAGGATGCTCAGATTGATAACACCCACTGGTGAAGCCCATAGACCTTTTGGACTTAACATGCAAAAATTCATATAAATTTAAATGTGACAGTGTGTCTGTCATCAGTCTGTCTGATTGGAGATTGCCTGGTTTGGAATAATTAGTTTTCACCCTTTACCTACTGTAAAGAGCCAAATGACTTAAATAGACAATACAAACCAGTATGGGAGAGGGAAGAGGGCGGCAGATGTCATCTCAGACCTCAACAGCAAGTAATTGACAGGGCAACAGTACACCCCAGACCTCCTGTCTGCCCGGTCAATGCCCTTTCCTTTATAATATGTTGCTTTCTCTGCAGACAAGAAAAATTGACAGGTAATTCTGAAAAAAACACTTCCAGAAATGTCAGCATTTTCTGTTGCATTCTCATGTTTAAAATGATCTGAGATACTATTTATTGATATAAGGAGAGTCGCTGGGTTATGTGAGGGTTAACATATAATGGCTTCAGAAAGAAGATGAACTATGGCCTTTTCTTTCACACTAATGTAAGACTAGGTTTTGATACCAACAACTACAATCTTTGCTTATATTTATATTGGGCAAGATTTGTGCAGAACTCAGTATTCAACAGATTTTTAATAATGGTCAGAGAATTGGGACTTTGTACATATATATTTTTGTAAATAAATCAATTGCTCTGTACCTCCATGACACAAATTTTCTACCTAAACAGAAATCCCTAATTTCAGTTTAAGTTGTCAGCAAGGAGTGCAACAACATGATCAAATAAAGTCCTTAAAGTCTTTTTTTTAAGAAAAACTTCTAGTGACAAATGTGTAAAATGTAAAGCAATAATGCAGTCAATTGAAATTTTGCTGAAGTAAATGAAAAAAAAAATCTTTAGACTGGGTCTGACATTATTTTATGAGGAAATAACTTGAAAGTAAACTTGATGAACAAGAAAATTTGAAAATGACACTCCTTTGTAAGAAAAAAATATACTGAAATCTCATTTAAAAGATGCAGTGGCAAAAAAAAAAATCAGTTTAATGGGTCACAAAACATGCAGAAATTTATTAGTTCATCTCAGCATGTAACATATAACATGATTTATTAAGGTTCACCTGTGTGGTTACATTTTTCACTTTTACTAGACCTTGCATCTTACATTCCAAGATGTTATGGGGAATCCTATGTCAACACAGTATTGATAAAATGTTTTTTTTACTCCTTTGCCTCTGAGAGCAATAAAATAGATGCATGAAAATGTTTTGCTGTTTCTTCATGGCAAAGAAAAGCCTGGAATAATTGCTAGCATTTTGGTGTTTACAAATAAGTTATGGTCCACAGTTAAGTGAAACTAAGCATTTAAAATCCTTTTTTTTTTTCTTAATAATAACTGAATTCTAAGCTGACACTGCTTACATTAGATAAATTAATTTAAAACATTGCTTTGTAGTAGTCACAAAAAATACATTTTTAATTATATGACAGGTGTCATTTGGCTGACCTGGAGACTAAATCTCTTTGCTTACCTACCAATCAAAGGCAGCAAGAGAATTGAAAGTGCAAGATCCCCAGCACAGCCCTGCTGAGATGGCTAAGTTTTGCTCTGTGTTTTCCTTGGGAAACATTGTGGTTATTTCCCAGGGACACTTTGAATTTTCAGCCTCTCCACTGAGGCAGTTCATGGGTGCAAGTATCAACTTCAATTACACCAGAGAGATCGGTATAACATATGATCCTTTTACAGTAAAAAAAAATTTCTGTGTTGACCTCATCGAGTATAGAAAATCCTTACTGTCAGAAAATTCAGGTTAGGTTTAAATTCTACAGCAATGTTTTAACAGGTATTCTTGTTCATTAAATAGAAAGTGAAGGTTTCCATGCTTGATGTTTTAAACATAGTTTCTTTCTAACACTAGTTGTGTAGGTTCCAGATCTACTATTCTATCATCTATGATGTAAGTATGCCAA
Source organism: Pelecanoides urinatrix (assembly GCA_013400755.1). NCBI lineage: Eukaryota > Metazoa > Chordata > Aves > Procellariiformes > Procellariidae > Pelecanoides > Pelecanoides urinatrix. The sequence continues at coordinate 151,738 of VZTQ01004612.1, read as the reverse complement.
CCCAAGTCCTAGTGGGACAGTAAGAATCAGAGTTTCTTACCCTCTTACTATCTGTACCGCTTGACTGAAATTTCTCATGAAATTGACTGGCTCTCCTTTTCTAAAAAAAAAAAAGAAAAAAAAATTTAATACAGAAAACAAATTTTTAGTATTAAAAAAGTTCTGGATTACAAAGATGACAATAGGATTTAACAGTGTTACACAGTCACGATAATCTAGTTTGATATAGAAGATGGTGAGAAAGTCTTCAAAAGCATTACAAGGTTATACTCCTTTTCTAAAAAAAATACCGGCCATGAAGAGAAACACAACTAACAAAAAATTCAGTGGCAGATTAAAAGCAATGACTAAATCTGAGAATAACTCTATGAATGAGTTCAATTAGCTACCTTAGAGTCAAGCAGTTTTAAGAAGATTTGAACTGTCCCTTAATGACTACATCTGTTTTAGCTCTAAAATTATTCACTGATGAGTAAGGTTTTGATTACAAGCATATAGACCATAGGTTTGATTAAAAATTGATTGTGCTGGATCTCTGCTACATAATGTGTCATCTATTAACTATTCCTTCTGAGATTTGCTTATACAGTCTGGGTGAATCAAATTGTCCATCACGCTTTTATGTATATTTGCACACTATCTTCTGTCACAGATTTTTATTATTTTCTAGAACTTTCCTCCATTCATTGGCAAAATTAAACACGCATCTAACAATGTGTGCTCCTATGTTACCAATAAACTAAAAACTGTTTACATGTATAAACATAAGCAAGAAATCTTATTAGCACATATGACCAGACAAACTCTCATCTGTTAAAAGTGAGTGAAAATCCACTATAGCTAGCAAGTAAAAGAGAAGCCATTAATATCACACCAGCTTTTAATTCTGTAAAACAAAGAAAAACAACACAGTTAATTCAAGTGAAAGAACAAAATTAACTTTCCAGGAACCACAAGAAATAATTGTCCTCAACTAGTTAAGGTTTGATGTCATGGTGGTATCAACTACAAGAGCAGAATAAACTTTAGAGTTCCAAATGGGTTATTATCAGTCCTCACAGTGGACTTAATCATGCAAGACTCAAAACACTGACCCGTCACTGGGGATATGTGTTCTTCTATGAAGGTAGGGTTTGCTAATTAATTATTTCAAGAAAAGAAATGAAAAAAAGTAGGAGAAAAACATAGACTAGTGCAGTCCATTTTCACTTTCAGAAAGCTTTTAGGCTGTGTTCACTAGTCTGTGGTTCATGGGCAATTGCTTTGGTGCTGCTTGTGGATATTAAAAAGTTAAAAAGCAGACTAACAGAACAAATTGTGTTGTTTGCAGTGTGTTACTTTCAGATGCTCTTGAGCAAAGTTTGGGGATCAAAGTCTGCTGGTACATTATTTCTGGTTTGTCTTAGCATTCACAAGTAATTTCTGAGCAAAGAAGTGCCTTTGTAAAAGTTTCTGTCTTCATTCTAGCTAGGGCTGAGCTGAATGATAATTTACATGATACTTCTAAACAGGTTATGATATTGTTTTCACATATGGCTTTCCACTTCAAGCAACTGATCCGCTTGTCATATAAAGTCATAAAATGAAGTGGCTGGGTTGTCCTATCAGTTAACAATCTGGTACTTGATGATGTTGCAGAAGGACAAAAATATTTTTTAATATAATCTCCTCGTGTTCTATTTTAGATACTTACTGAGCATATTTTGAAACCTCTTTCTAATAGTCTCAATTTAATTAGCCTATTGGCTTAATTTTTCTTTGCCCATTTAAACACTGTATTATAAGCACATTTGTAAATCACATTGTTCTTAGGCCAAAACATTTCATTTGATGAATGATTGCTTATATACTGTAACAATTACCCCGGAAAATTAATATCTTTGAATAAGGATGGCACTTACTGATGCTTTAGTTCTTTAAATTCCTGCATTTATGCTCCAGTTAAACAGGAACTGTCACTGCATTGTACTAATAACAAATTAACTCCTACACCATGGAGAAATAACAACCTATCATCAATGTTATTCTTCCCCTATAAATTAGCTCCAAAACAAATTATCTTCTCAGATATCTTGTTAGTATAAAAGTTATTTTGTTAAGATTTTGGGGAAGAACAAAAGTTTAAAGAAAAGGGAAATGATAACACTGATCCTAACTCTAAGGCACTGCCACTCCCTGAGGCAAAGATGCATAAGGTCAGAGCTGCATTTTGCTTCAGAGTCTTCAAAACCTGTGTTTCATTCATGCTTGCACAATACTGCAGAAATGAATTATGTGAAGAACTCTTTTTGGCCAGAACAGATTTACCAGGATGAGCGTATAACCTTCTGTAAGTCTGATTTACGTTAGGGAACTTTATATTTTCCATAAGGGCAGTTATGGGGACTATGTCACCATAGTAAATCCTGTAAGAACTACAATTTTGATAATGTTCCCTGGCTCCAGGGCAGATGGCAAGGCAAGCTTTTGAGAAACATGGCACACATCAGTGAAAAGTGGCTAAAGAAGAAATATACACCTCTGCATTCTTTGTACTCTTAAAAAGGAGAGATGCTTGGATAAATAATTCAGCATTTTTAGTTAGCACAGGTGGACCATTAGGATCCAAACCTAGTCTAAAATCCACATTTTTCCAAATTCCAAACGTATTTAGACCAGGGGGTCTGTTTGAAGGTGCATGTCTATTAATTAAGATGCATATTAAACTTTGCAAACCCCCAGCATCTCAATGAAACAGAGTGCAACTTTTTTTATTAAATACTTCTTTTTAATCACATAGTATAATAATTAAGATTTCTATGGTTCTGATTGACTGGTTTTATTATTTCTTTTTTTACAGGGATGTGATTCTTGTATAGAGAAGTTGCATGCATATACTCGGGCTCCTTAACACTTTATGGATCTGACCCAGAATTTTGAAGATACTAAACATCATTCTGAAAAGAATTAAAATAAAGGGTGGAATGGAAATAATCTCTGGGAAAATCAGTCTTCATGGGTGTTCCTGTCACATTTTACAAGTTGCTCATAATAGATGTTAACAAGGTGAGAGCTATTAAAAGAAAGAATGGGAAATATAATATTAAGGAATATCCTAAACAAACAAACAAAATGGGTTCTTTATGTGGAAATATTTGTCTACCTTGTGGCAAGAGCTTCTGAAAATAAAAGCACCTTAGGCTTAGGACTGAGCAAAGCAGAGCAGAAACACAAAATTATTAATTAGTGTGCTTAATTCATCACCGTTTTAAAGGATATAAAGCATTACAGAATTTGGCCTTCTGTTCTGTAATAGATCACAGATACCCTCTTGTTTAAAATGCTGAGAGCACTATGATATAGTTTGCATATTAACAGTTCAGAATTGTATATTAGTGGGCTGAATACCCAAGTTGCCATACTTGCCTTTTGTGCTTATCAATTTAAAGTTATAAAATTAAGATTACATAATCCTTATTTTTGCAGCTCACTAACAGATTTGCTTTCAAGTGATGTTTGTGCTACAATGCATCTTTACACAGAAAATAGTAAAAAACATTTTAGTAAAATTTCTTCTCTAGGCCACCCATGAAAAACAGCTTTAATTATAACTTCTAGTCTCACCAATCAGCATTTTTAATTAACTTTTAGATCTCTGTACTTAATTTATGTGGTGCAAATTAAAGCATCTGTTAAAAGCTTTCTGTTTATTCACTGCGTTTATCCATTTGTGTCATTTGTATGCTTGTGTTACTTGTGTTCCATAATAGCCCATGTCATTTAATCTCACAAGTGCAAGAAAATCAAGCAAAGACCAAACAGAGTAAACAGAATAACTTGCTAGAAAAGCGCATGGTAAAGACATAGTAATTAAATTCAATTGGGGGGGGGAAGGCAAGTATATACATAAAAAAATTGAAATAAAGCAGGTGCATTTATAGATAATATTAAGTGGTTTTTATCCACTTAGTCCAATCCTGGTGAAAGCATACTGCAAGTTCAATCCTCTGCTGATGCAAGTGAATTACATTGATCTATGCTAGTTGAGTTTCTGACACTGGAATTTTAGAGGAGCCGATGGGAGGCTGAGCCGTATTCAGAGCATGGGTCTTCACTTATCTTAAGGCACAGCTGATGGGAAGATTCTCAATGCCATCTTGACAGAAGGGACATGGCAATCTAGCTTTGTTCCAAACATTAAAACAAAACTTCTATAGGATTACAATTGGTGCCAAATGATGTTCAAACCATTAAATATCTTAACAATCAAGAAAAAACTATTAAGCCAAATTATGCACCTACTCTCCATGACAATCCTGAAACTCTGCTTTAGGGTTTTGAGTTTTGGAATGATGATGGCAATTCAGCTGTGTTACCACCCAAAATTAACTTCACTGGTTTCTAATGCATAAAAAAATACTGTATTGAGCCATTTACTGATTGTTTAAAAGAACAGTAATAACAGTAAAACAGCTTTAATAATCAGTACAATATAGCAGTATAGATAGCAATACAGTCTTGTTTCTCTTTTCCCAGATAAGAAGGAGTTTTAATGAAAGCACATACTAACAGGTGTTAAATTCATTTATTTACTGTCCTGCTTTTAGACGTCTCATAATCGCATTATAACCTTCTATTTATTCACACCTCTATTCATTTACATTTTCATACCATAGTACAAAAGATAAAAGACGTAGAAAGTAACAAAAGGTTTCACTATTTATAAAAAAAAATTATACTTGCATTACCCATGAAGAGTATGATTTCCAAAATTCCGTTATGGTTATCCTAGCAATTTTTGTTTCTACATTTTAATGTAAATACTGATTTCTTTTGAGAAGTCAAAAACTACTTTTGGTTCTGGTAGGGGATAATTTTGGAAGTATTCAATTCTGCCCACTTTTTCACACAACCTGTCAGCACAGGCTTAGCTTGTGCTTTGACATGTGTGTACAAAAGTAGGTATAATACACTGATGTTATTGGATGATCAAAGATTGTCTTATATTTCCAAGGTTAATAAAAGGATGCACAGTCTGAGTTCACTATGGGTTGAGTCCTGCAGCTGAATTACAGTGGGTATAAACCATCAGCATTGCCAAGGGCAGAGGTAATTATTGGATCAGAATCTAGAAGTACAGGAAAGAGTTTCTTTTCTATACGATACTGGGGAATTGAATTCTGCTCTGGTGCTCTCATTCTGATGACAGCTGTAGCAAAGAAGCAACACTGTAACAATTGGCGTTGACTGATATTAAACTGCTGTTTATTGCTGTTAAGATCATGTATTAACATATGCAAAACACATAGTTACTGTCATAGGTAGTTTCTTCTATGGTCAGCAGCACTTTATGAGAAGTTGCTGAAGGAAATTTTATGCTTTTGTTATAAGCAACTTATTGATCAGTTAAAGAACAAGGTAATACAATTGTTCTTCTGAGCAGCACAAACACCATCAGTAACTGGCAAACCAACAGTTTCTACTATTGAAATATTGAACACCCTGTTGCTATATATTTGGCAAGGCCCACTTCTGCTTTAACCAGCTGATTTTAAGTGTCTCTCATATTATTGACAAACTTGACATTTTTGTTACTGCCTCTTTATTTAAGCATGAAATTAGAAGTATTACAGATTAAGTAGTTAAAAATTAAGAAGAAAGCTACTGGTCTGTAGGAAGAGCTTGTGGGGAATCCAGTGGTCCTATGACATGTTCAAGAAATTAAGCTCAGGTAGAAAAGAAATAGTGTTCTCTGAGGGATTCAGAAAATGAATTGCTTGAAGTGGAATATTAATTATTCCTGGCTGTAATTATTTATATCCAATGTGCTTTCATTTGTAGATTTGTGTATGAAGAGACTATGATTCAGGGATGGCTCATGCTCCCACTATGTTCTAAAAGATTCCCAGTTAAGGTATTGTACACTATTTAGTCTAGAAACAGTTATGGGATGCAATCTTCTTGAAATCTTGGCTTTTCATAATCTCTTGCCTCACTCATTAGTTACAAAAGTTAGTCTTGGACTTAGAACATATACTCTGAAAAAGCAGAAGCTTAAAAAAAGGGACATAAAAATTCCATTATAAGGTGTGACTGCATTTAGTTGTATTTTGTTACTATTATTCTCAATGAATACTAAACATGTTAAAAAGCTAGGCAGGCTTCACGTGCCTCACATTGCACTTTCTTTACAGCCTCAGAGTATGGGTTTTCTTATCAGTACTTGCTTTATACTTTAATTTCTTTCATGTAAAAAACTAGACTGGGTTACATATGTGCATCATGTATATTTTTTTTTTATGTCATATGCATTCAACATCCTTATTCCTTTTACTATTCTTCTCATTTCTAATGAAAAAAAAAGATGCTTAATATTTTAGCTGTATTTTTAATTATGGGCAAAAGGAGAAGTCAACAGTAAGGTTTCAGATCTCTGCAGTAAGATATTAAAAGCTCTTTAAAAAGTATCACCTAAGAGAGTTTACTCTGAAGGCAAGATAGTACTCTAAATTTCATGAGGACTTGACTTGGGTGTCAATCAGACATAGCAACAGCTTAGAAATAAGCTATTCCCTAAAGGGGAAACTAGTTAAATATCCGAAGATATAAAAATGTTTAGGAAAAAATCTGTCTTGAGAGATGTGAGAGAGTGTTAGCAGTAACAGGGGAAGTAGAGGAGTCATATAGGCTCTCCAGCGTTCCAGGAGCGGAGAAGCAGGACTTCCCCATGAGTGAGGGTGAGCCAGGAGCCAAGAGTCACCTTGGCATGGGCAGTGGCCGCAGTGATGGGGCTCAGTCACAGAGCAGCAAAGAAAGACTGGGGTAGTAACATGTTGTGTTGGCTGTCCTGTGATCATCTACCAAGGAGAGGTATTGAATTGGGCCAGGGTCTACCCGGAAAGCCGACTCAGTGCAGTAGGATACGGGACCACAGATGAGGATCACTACAGCATGGCTCAAGACAGGTCTGCCAAGGCCTACACTGAAATGGGACTCTTGGGCTCATGGGTAAGATGTGGGCAAGGGACCCAGGTGAGATGGCCAGGGTCATTAACACCTATTAGTGTCCTCAGTGTCCTTACAGTAACAGCAGCAGAATTTCCTGGGCAGGGGCATGTGTTCAGAAGATTTTTTATTGCACATTTTTTCTGTAGTTTCCTTGTAGGGTTCTCTTTCTTTTTACAAATAAGAGCATTTTAATGCATTGAGAAGAATTAGAAAGCTCGCAGAAACTCTTCACAGAAGCCAATACACTTTAATTTAAGCTTCCAGCTCTGCCCTGTGTAGGGTTGCAGTAGAAAAAGTGTTATTAGCATGGCACTCAAACCATATCACAGAATCAAAGAATCACAGAATGGTTGAGGTCGGAAGAGACCTCTGGAGGTCACCTTGTCCAACACCCATGCTCAAGCAAGACCACCTAGAGCCGGTTGTCCAGGACTATGTCCAGGTGGCTTTTGAATGTCTCGAAGAATGGAGACTCCATAACCTCTCTGGGCAACCTGTGCCAGTGCTTGGTCACCCTCACAGTAAAAAATTGTTTCCTGATGTTCAGAGGGAACCTTCTGTGTTTGAGTTTGTGCCCATTTCCTCTGGTCCTGGCACTGGGCATGACTGAAAAAGGAGCCTGGCTCCATCTTGTTTGTACCCTCCCTTCAAATATTGATAAGATCCCCCATGAACCTTCTCTTCTCTAGGCTAAAAAGTCCCAGCTCTCTCAGCCTTTCCTCATAAGAGAGGTGCTCCAGTCCCTTCATCATCTTCGTGGCATTTTTCTGGACCCTCTCCAGTATGCCCATGTCTTTTTTGTAATGGAGAGCCCAAAACTGGATGCAGTATTTCAGGTGTGGCCTCACCAGGGCTGAGCAGAGGGGAAGGATCACCTCCCTTGACCTACTGACAATACTTTGCCTAATGCAGCCCAGGATAACATTAGCCTTTTTTGAGGCAAAGGCACATTGCTGGTTCATGTTTAACCTGCCTCTACCAGGACCTCCAAGGCATTTTCTGCCAAGCTGTTTTGCAACTGGGTGTCCCCAGCATATATTTGTGTCTGGGGTTGTTCCTCCTCAGGTGCAGGACTTTGCATTTCCCCTTGTTGAACTTCATGAGGTTCCTGTCAGCTCATTTCTCCATCCATGTCAGCAGGTCAAGAAGCAGGCTTGTGTAAACCTCATGAGGTTCAACAAAGCCAAGTGCAAGGTCCTGCACATGGGTCGGGGCAACCCCCAGTATCAATACAGGCTGGGGGATGAAGGGATTGAGAGCAGCCCTGCCGAGAAGGACTTGGAGGTACTGGTGGATGAAAAGCTGGACATCAGCAGCAATGTACACTCGCAGCCCAGAAGGCCAACCGTATCCTGGGCTGTATCACAAGCAGCGTGGCCAGCAGGTTGAGGGAGGAGATTCTGTCCCTCTACTCTGCTCTGGTGAGACCCCACCTGCAGTGCTGCGTCCAGCTCTGGAGCCCTCAGCGCAAGAAAGACATGGACCTGTTGGAGCAGAGGTCCAGAGGAGGGCCACAAAAATGATCAGGGGGGTGGAACACCTCTCCTATGAGGAAAGACTGAGAGAGTTGGGGTTGTTTAATCTGGAGAAGAGAAAGCTTCGGGGAGACCTTATTGCAGCCTTTCAATAGTTAAAAGGGGCTTATAAAAATGATGGGGACAGACTTTTTAGTAGGGCCTGTAGTAATAGGACAAGGGGGAATGGTTTTAACCTAAAAGAGGGTAGATTCAGAGTAGACATAAGGAAGAAATTATGAGAGTGGTGAAACACTGGAAAAGGTTGCCTAGAGAGGTGGTAGATGCCCCATCCCTGAAAAGGTCAGGTTGGACGGGGCTCTGAGCAACCTGATCTAGTTGAAGATGCCCCTGTCCACAGCAGGGGGGTTGGACTAGGTGACCTTCCAAACCAAACTTTCTATGATTCTGTGATCCTGTAAGTTCCTTCTGGATGGCAGCATGACCTTCTGGTGTATGAGCCACTTCTGGTTTTGTGTCATCTGCAAATTTGCTGAGGGTACACTCTGCCCCATCATACAAATCATTAATGAAGATGTTAAACAGGACTGGACCTAGTATTGACCCCTGGGCTATAATGCTAGTTACTGGCCGCCAACTAAACTTTGCATCACTGACTACCACTCTAGGCCTGGCCATTCAGTCAGTTTTCAATCCACCTCACTGTCTTCTCATCCATCCTATATATCAACGGCTTGTCTGTTATGATCTTATAGGATACAGTGTGAAAGACCTTCCTGAAGTTCAGGTAGGTAATATCACTGCTCTCCCTTCATGCACTAGGCCAGTCATTTTATTGTAGAAGTTTATCATAGAAGTTGAGGAGTGACATTTGCTTTCCTCCAGTCTTTACGCACTTGTCCCAATCACAATGATCAATGAAAGCTTGTCGATAGTGCTCTCACAATGACACCTGCCAGCTTCCTCAGCACTCACGGGTGCATTGCATCATAGCCTATGGACTTATGCATGTCCAGTTTGCTTAAGTAGTCTCCATCCTGATCCTGTTGCACCAGGGGTATGTCTTCCTTGCTTCAGACCTTTCCCCTGGTCTCTGGGTCCTTAGATTTCTGAAAGTTGGTCTTACTAGTAAAGACTGAGGTGAAAAAGGCACCTCAGCCTTTTCCATGTCCTTTGGAACTGCGGACTCTGCCCCATTCAGCAGCAAACCCATATTTTCCCTAGTCTTATTTTGCTACTTAAGTCCTTATAGAAGCCATTGTTGCCTTTAACATCTTCTGTGAGATTCAACTCTGGGTGGTTTCTGACTTACCTAAGCATGTCTCTGCATGCTCATACAGTGTCTCTGTATTTCTCCTGGGTTACCTGTACCTGCATCCACCTTCTAGTTTGAGTTTTGCCTGAAACTCCTTGTTCATCCATGCAGGTCTCCTGGGGTTTTTGCCTGACTTCTTGCTTGTTGGGATGGACTGCTCTTAAGCTTGGAGGAGGTGATCCTTGAATTTCAAACAGTTTTCCTGGACCTCTCTTCCCTCCAGAGCCTTATGCCATAAAACTCTTTCAAGCAGATCTCTGAAGGAGTCAAAGTCAGTTCTCTTGAAGATCTTCCCTTGAGATCGCCTTGAGATCTTGCTTTTTGCCCTTCTCCCTCCTCTTGGGATTCTGAACTCCACCATCTGATGATCACTGCAACCAAGGAAGTCAAGGCATATAATCACAGTGAGGTTTGAAAGACCAGGGAAGGTATTTCATCTGACCAAAGTATGTGGCTGTAAGAAAAGCAAAGTTTTGGGGTATATATACTGAAGAAGTCCTGTCTGGAGCTGAAGGACTTAAAATTAATTCATACATTTGGCCTACAATTAACAGGGGAAGAAACCATTATATTCTAATCCCAGTTTGGCCCCATGATGTGTCTTCTTACATGCAAAAGTTTGGGGTTTTTTTTTCTGGCATTTTTGTTTTTTTGTTTTTTTTGAGGTTTTGGGTTTGTTAGGGGTATTTTAGGTGGGAATTTTTTTTGTTTTATTTTACAAAGGTATTTCAAGGGTGAACTCAGCAACATTTCTAAAGTTCTTTGATCATCTGCGATCAAAGATCCTCTGTAAGTGCAAAGTATTAATTATTGAAAAGAAATTTAGGAACTAATAAGTATTGAGGTATCTCTTCTCTGTTTTAAGGCAGTTGTAATGTAGGGAACTTGCTGATTCTTAACAGGGTATCTTTTCTTCTCAAAATTCATTCAGAGGTTAAAGAACACATCAGGGCAAGCCTGTTGCAGATGAAAACTGTAAGAGACTTTTAGCTTTATATTACATCCTGTTAGTTTTTCCACTTCTTCCAACACATGTTCTTACATGGCAGATCTCATTCTATGGTTTAAAGAATGCTTAACTAGAAACAAATGGTTTCTAATTATCAGAAATTACTGTAGCAAGTATAGTCTTTTGTCTTGAAATTGGTTCTGATATATGCAAGACTGCTGTGCAGTGAATGGCAAGATTAGTGTTTAGTTAACTTTAGTTAGCTGAATTTTGTCTCAGGATTAGCTAAACAGAAATAAGAAAATGCACCAACTGTGGTACAAAGTGGGGTTTTTTTGACATTTATATGCCTTCTCCCTCACCTGTTCTGTTTTTCCACAGCAGCTTTAAGGGTATTGTTGCACCGTTTTTTTTTCCCCCTCAGCAATTAGGCAACATAAGGGGCAGATTACAAGAAGTTATGTCAAAGGCAAGTATGTTGGTGCAATATCACCTACATACAAAGAGGTCTGTTTCTCTGAGCACTGTGGATGAGTGCCAGCTGGGAGGTTCAGAAGTATTTCCTAGCTCCCATGTCTGAAACCTGCTTGTGGCCTTACTGCACACACTTTGTCCATTGAAAGAAAACTTAGATGTGCCGAGAGGGAGGCAATTGCAAAGAGTCAGAATGAGTCCCTGGTCTGTGTGAACAGGAAACTTCAGCAGCAGTGGCAAAGGAGCTGCTTGTATAGAAGTCGAGTTATGCTCTTTTGGTTCATATATCCCACACCGTCTTTTTAGTCAGAACTCTTTCCAGTTATCTGTCTTAATTGCCAGCTACTAGGTAACACAACAGATGTTCCTCTTGTCATCTTTTTGTCTTTTCCCACCTCTAGGACTGTTTCAGAGTCATAAGGCTGCACAAACTTATGCTGTTAAGGCTTTGGCTCCAGTTACTGGTATTTCCATTTAGCCTCATTGTGGGCTAGTGACTTCCATTGTTTTGATTACTGCTGAGCAGAGGGTCGTTTAGTTATTCCTTAGTGGAAGCCAGTCAGAATTCCTCACAGGTTTAACATGATTAGTAATGGCACATGGTATGAAAGGCTTGTCCAGCAGAATATTTATAGGTAGAATTTTGAAATCTTATTGTTGCCAGAAATCCTAAGAGTACTAACCATTTCTGCACTTTTATTTAATTTTATATCTATATGTGTGTCTGTGTGTGTGTATATGTGCATGTGTGTATACCTATAAACATACACATACAACCTTTTACTAAACCCCTACTAACTCTGACATACATATTCAAAATCATTTATTTTACCAAAATATCACATATATTTATCAAAGGTCATTCAAATATCAAACTTAGTTTGATTTGCATTTCCCAGACTTTGACTTTGCTAAGTACCAAGATATTTATATACTTGGCACTTCCAGAATATAGTGGAACACACATATTTTAGAGGCATCACAATTATTGTGTGATTTCTGCATAATATAAAGTGATGGAAGTTCTGAATCAGAGAATGAAATTCCACAAATTAGAAGAGCAAATTTAATCATTATGTTAGATTGCAGTAGATATCCAGATCCTGTTTTGGATTTCACATCATATTTTCTGAAAGTATCACAAGGAAATCAGTGAATTTATGCTTGTAACAATGTGAAATAACATTTTTCCCCAATTAAAGCAATCAAAGCAAAGGAAGATTGTAGAGTTGAATAAGGAAATGTTTTGTGCCCCATTCAATTTTATTTGTCATATAAAAGTGGTTAATGCACTAGGTGCAGTATTGCAAATTCAGATCATAAGCAACTTTTTGAGGACAATATTGATGTCGTCTTGGATACTGGAGCAATGTCTTTAGCAAAAGTTTCTCATTCGGCTTTCTGTTTCAGGCCCCCAAAACATTGTGGAACCTGTATAATTGGGTCTTGGTTTTCATCAGAATGAAAGCCCTAACATTCAGAACTTATCAGCAACACATGAACATATCAATAAACAACTAGTAAAGTCATGTTCATGGAAAAGAAACCCTTGAACCAAGCCCCTTCTCTGCACAATTTGAAAATAAAACTCCATTTTCACAGCCTATTATTCCATTTTATTAAGAATAATATGTGGACCTGAATACTTTCATAATAAAATTTTCAGTTATAGTTTTTAAAAACACTTCAGCTTGGTAAACTGTTTTTCTCATAGATAAAATATTAGACTGTAAAAAAATCCTGGACCAGCTGCGCAACACTTGAACTTCTAATGCAACAGAAAAATGCCCATTGCTATCTACTCATAAAAGAAATTTAACTCTATCTCCGCTGAAACCAGAACACAGGTATTCCTGATCCAAAATTTATTCTATTTACAAAAAATCCAGAGATTTTTCAAATGCAATCGATTTTTAAGCTTGTAGAGGAGGTTATATTAGACAAGATCTTCTTTACAGGTATGGGGATGAGAAAATTACTACTTCTTCTTGTTCATCTTTTTTTAATGACACCTCAGATTCTCTGGTAATTATAGGATTCCAGGAGGTTTAAGGAAAAACAAAACAGCTAGAGATCACACAGTGCTAAAAGGGTAATCTTCACAGAGTTCTTCCCCTTCCTTTTGCTTCTGACAGAAGCACCTTAACCACAGTGTCACCATCTCGTTTTTTTATGCATCTATCTATTTTTTATCACTGCTTCATTTTACATCTCAGCAGGACTGACTACCCTGAGAAATACACCTGCATAAAACCTGCAAGGAACAGAGAAAATACATAAGTAGGGGTGAAAAAGGAAAAAAGAGCTCTCTGCACTCTTATCACATTTTTTAATATCTATTGGTTTCAGGTCTTTTGTGATTCATTCACCCTTTCACTATGTAAAAGGCCAAAGAGAAGCTGCGTGATACTAGAATATCAAGGAAGCAGGGACTCAGAGGAGAGCAATATTCAAAAATTCCCATGGGAATAAAGGTCACAGAAAAAGAAGGAGAGATTAAATAGGAGCAGCATAGAGCAATCAGTCAGACAAGTTCCTGAATCAGAGTGGTCTTTGAATAGTAAACGATAGGAAAGGAACCATAAAAACATGAACACAAAGACAGCATTTTGTGAAGATATTGCTTTCCTCCGTTGTGTTTGCAAACCAGGGCAAACCAAAATGTTGTTTTGTAATAAAGCCAAGCAGGCTTTTGTTTAGGATCAGTTCAAAAAAATGCAGAGAAAACTGTTTTATGCTTTCCTAAAGGGCAAGGCATATTAATTTGTGCCCATTATTGGGTTCACATAGCTAGAGAGCTTCCACTGTGTCTTCAACCAGAAGGTGCAGGGCAGGAACAGGGCAGGAACAGTTTCTTTTTGTGAGAGACCATCTGGGAGCAAATCCTTGTGTCCTGACCCACCACAAAACTATTTTTTTCTCTGCTTCCATTTCCTTATTGTACCAAGGAAATTTTTGCTGCCACTGCCAAACACCATTGGTAGGCTGACGTGTGGAAGTTGAAAAAAGGCAAAACAATTCTGCTTTTCCCTTTTGTTTTTTCCTTAGTTCCATCTGTGACACTCAGAGCTGTTTTCATACATCCAGAAAACAAAGTTTTGAATAGTTAGGTGGTGTAAGTTTTTAACTTGGCGAAAAAAGGAAAAAAAAAAAAAAAGCAATTTTTATTCCACATATGATAGGTGGGAAATGTGATGAACTGAGAGGAACGTCAGGGGACACTGACTGGTCACTGTAATTTTCCTTTTCAGACATTTTATTTATTTTTCTCCTTTCCTTCCAATTCTTGAAAATTGGGCAGAATTCTTGTGTGCTTTTCTTTTTGACTCCCCAGTATGGGCTGGTTGTAACTTTTATTAACACCTGCACTGAACAAAAGTGACAAGTCCTGAATCCTCCAATTAATAAAGAGACATGAGACAGAGTCAGCAATTAGGAAGCTGATCACATGTTGTGTTTCTGCACACAGACTATTTAGGTGAGGAAAACTATGGGCTAGTGGTGGAAAAGAAGGGTTCCCAAAAAAGTGGTCTTAGAAAGAAGAAAGGGGGACCAGGAAAGAAAAAGGCGAAGGCCCTGGCTAGAGGAAAGATCCTGGAAGCGGGGAGATCGTGGAGATGGGGGAGATGCATGGAAAGGAATGCCAGGGATGCCCAGGATGCCTGAGACTGATAACTGCCAGTCTGGACTGACATGACTTTCTGACCGACCTTCCCAGACCAGCAGTGACCTCCCTGCCGGGAAGGGAAGTTGAGATCTAATGAACATAGCACTGAGGGGGAGTGAGTGAGTGAGTATATGAGGTAGCCAAGTAGGATAAAAGCTCTCATCTTGTTGGCTCTTAAATAAATCCCTATATCCAGATCCACTACGGGTTGCCTTTGTCCTGCCTGTCACAGGTACTATACTGGTACCACAGCTAATCAGTTTACGGCTTGAATGGTTATCTGTAGATGCATTAGCAGTTGCTGCTGTAACTGCAATTAAATTTCTCACAAAAATACCAATTAACTGAAAACTCCATTTTGTAATATAGCAAACTAAAAATGTTGATATTTTGTAAAGTAAAATTATTATACTTTTTAATATTATTTGATATTTTTAATACAGATTTTTTCCATATATATATACGTATATATATAAAAAAATTCTCATAAGTTTCAGATTATTACCTCCTTTTTTTTTAACCTTTACATCCTTCCCACCAGTCTGAAACCCTGTGGACTACTTTTGGAAGCTGTCTCTTTGTACATGTTTCCCAGCAGGCAGGCAGCTCCTGAAATCCGCAAGTGAGAGCTCTCCTTCTCAGCTAACGGCTGCACGCTGACTACCTAGAGCTTTCTGACCCTGTTTCCACAGAAACCACCAGAATATGTTAACTTTAAGCAATCTTATTTGAATAATGGACTGTGTTCAACTTAAACAATATCACTTTTGGTAAAGAAACTGCTGTTCTTTTGGTTTTAGTTTTGCATTATGTGCCTCCCAGCCATTTCATGATTCTTTGTCACTCTACTTCCTTTCTTAAATGGTAACATTTACATCAAGCATCTTAAACTAATTAGATGATTCAGTATGTGGTCTGCCCCCAGTAATGTGAAAGTCTAAAGTTTCAAAAGAGCAAGTTAATTTTAAAACCAGACTCACCTATTATTGTTTCGGTACGGAGAGAAAGGTGGATGAATAACAACCTGAATAGTTATTTATGGAAGAGAACAAAGGAATGGACCCCAAGTCTCAGTCCCATAATCTGCTATTGCAGACAAACATGTTATATAATCCCTCTGATAAACCAATAAATCTCTATATGAACGTACATTTTCTCCCATATATCTCTGGGAGGATGTTTGGAATCTCACTTCTGGCAAGGCCAGATACTTTCTTTAGATTTTTAGCCTAAATTTAAAGGCCTATTTGTTCCTTTAAGTATTGCATCTTTTAGGTTATATCAGTAATTTTTTTTTTTCTTCTTCCAGGGGAAGACACACAGCTTATTACAGAGTTGTCTGAAGTATGACAAAGATACTATGATCACACGCGTGTAAACACGTACACCTACCCCTAGCAAAAGACCTGACTTGTGATCTCTGTGATCACACCTTGTTGCTCCACAGGTTATTCTTGCACCTTCGTTTCCCATTCCCACCTTTCTCTGCCACATCTAAATGTTGTACAAGGAGTTGCGTAAGGTGTCAGAACAATTCACACAACTCAAATATCTCCCTTGCTGTCATCATGGAAGATTTGTCTAGTTAAAGACTGGGTAGTGCTCAAGCAATGCTGCAATAAGGCAGAGAAACTGACATAAATTCTGGAAATATTGATGTTTTACTTATTCTTCTTGGCACATAGTCACCTTCTCAGATGAACATTGACAATATCCTCACCACGTTTCTCATTCAGTTTAGCAAAACAACCAAATTAATTGCATTCCATCTCATAACAGAGGCTCCCCATTTATCCTCTCCTCCTAATAACCTTATCTGTTCTACTCGCCTTCTGCTTAGTGAATGGGATCAGAACTGCACCTATCCTGCAGACGACATTTTGGTGGTGCTTCATGCAGCAGTTTAGTATTTCTTAACCTCTATTGGCAATGCCACGGCTGAGATCTTCTTGTATTGTGTGCACATCTTTTTCTTGCATAAAATATGTGGTTCACTCACTCTAACATGTGATTTTCTTCCTTTGTAATTTCCAACTAACATATCACCATTTATAGCAGAAACTCTTATTATTAGTTTCCAAGTAGATAATCTCACACTCTGTACTGTAGCACTCCATACAGTTTTTAGTATTTCAATAGTCCAGTTCTTCTGATATAGCCTTATGATTTCCCCCCAGATCAATGATGTAACTTCAACAAGTTCAATTTTTGTGTTCCTTTTTTTTTTTTTTCAACATGCTTAATTACAATATTAACATTAATAAGATTCGCCAGAAGAAAATAACAGAATGTTATTATCTGCTGAACTAGCCTTACCTAGATTCACTAGAAAATATTGAATGCTAATCAAATAAATGCATTTGAGAGTTATTAACATATAAATGAGAAGTTGAGGAATGTAAGCATAGCCCACTGTATCCTGCTGAAAGGTAGGACTACCACTACTATTAAAATGCAAAGAGTGATGTCACTTAACAGTGTCCGTTGGGGCTGTTATGCTTTGATGATTACTAAAGAGAATTCTGAGTAGTACCTTTAAAATAGCCTATGAGTCTGTATTAAAACAAATAGGTTAATAGAACAGAATAAAAGAGGTGTAACAGAAGATCTATGTCTCTTAGGTTAGAATTACCTGAACACCAATGTAAGAGGTAACTAGTAAATTCTGCAGCTCATACTCCAAGCCACAACTGGATTCAAGAGAGGGCAAAAATCAATATGAAGTATAATATGTTATTTTTTGGTGATTGCAAATAGTCCATATTGAATTAATTCAGTAAAATGATATGTTACTTATCTCCACTGCTGCCTTGCCTTATGGTAGGTAGCTAGTGCCTTCATCATATGCTAGACAGTCAGCTTCACAGAGATTACATTTCCCATGATGTAATGCAGATTTGCAAATTCTACTGATCCAGTGGGGACTTTTAGAACAGTTGTAAATTTCAAGAGCTACATCCATGCCAGTTAAATAAATTATGACCAGGAATGTTCCTGGGCATTGAGGACAACCAATAGAAGAAGGTCCACATTGTTGTAGTACTTCCTACTGTAGTACTTCCAAAGTAGGCTGCATGCAAATTCTTTATTGAGAGTGATACCTGAGGTGTTTTAACTGTCACAGTGTACCTGGAAATTGTTTGAAAAAGTGACGGATTGAATGAACCAAAAGCATGCTGGGGTATGTCCTATCAAACCATGAGGATAGACAATAGTTTTGTTGACTCCAAGGATGTTCCCAGGTTAATTTACTAGGTGAGATGTAGCATAAGTCTACCGTAGCCCACAGTGACCATGCAGGAGGCTCTCAACACACTGTGGGGAGGTCATGGCAAGGCCCATCCTGGCCCATGGGAGACCCCACAAGAGCAAAGTCCCCATCATGATGCACCCATGCCTGTGGCTGGGGTCAGCACCCTGGGAGCTGCTCTGGCCCCTATGATGTCCTAATTGTGAGTCAGTAGAGCTAAAAGAAATGTTTCAAATTTGGGGAAAATTTGTTTAGCTCTAAAATATCTAAACAAACAGTTTATTTCTGAGTCAATTTCTAAATTTATATGAAACAGTCAACACTTCAAATTTCCATCTTGATTTGGGATTCAAACAAGAAGTTGAATTGTCAGATTTCTTACAAGGAGAAATATGCAGTTTTTCTCATTTCTACATATAACTAGGGTTTAAAAGGCCAAAGAATAAAAGGAAAATGTTCATCAATGATAAGAAAGAAAATTCAGTAAAAAATTGAAGTATTAAGTGTTCTGCAGATTAGAACCTAAGGTGGATTGCAACCTGACTCACATAGATATAAGCAATGAGCAATATTAAATGCATCTGATATGATTCTCTCTACCCCAATTCATATTTGTCTTGTAGTTAATTTTGTACAAATATAATTACTAAATGATCACCTAAGTATAGAGATGCAAGTATGATATTTCTCCCCTCATTAATCCTAAGAAATAGTATCTTTTTGCAAAGAACCTAGGAACATGAAGAATGCTTGTAACTATTTAAACCAAGCTATTTACATCAGTCTTCTATCTTGCAGCAAGATTTTATCAAATTTTTTAAAAACTATTTCTCTTTATAATGTTTGTTTCTTAGCTACTGTATACTCCTAGAGACTTCAAGAGTGTTAAGTCTCCTATTAAAAATACTTTACACCCAGAGCAAGCACAAAAATAAAAGACTGAACAAAGGAAAAATATCTACTATTTCAGCAGCTGCAGCAGCTTGCCATTTAACAGAATAACACTGTATTCTAAATTATGGGCTACATTAAGGGTTTGAATAGTCCTGTAATAACTAAAAAAGCTCAAGCCCATGATAGAATTCTAAAGAAAAAAGGAAAATTCATGAAGAGATACCACTTATCA
This sequence comes from Pelecanoides urinatrix, assembly GCA_013400755.1. Classification (NCBI taxonomy): domain Eukaryota; kingdom Metazoa; phylum Chordata; class Aves; order Procellariiformes; family Procellariidae; genus Pelecanoides; species Pelecanoides urinatrix. The sequence continues at coordinate 132,495 of VZTQ01004612.1, read as the reverse complement.
ATGGGATATCAAAATCCTTGGGAGGAGACAGGCTGCTCAGAGATGCTTTTCTCAGACAAGATTCAAGAAATAGGCATCCAATAGATTGCCTGGAAGGTGTGCATACTGAAGCAGAGAATACTATATGTCCCTTTCTTGTGGACGGTACAAATGCCACCCTGTCCTATCTACAGTTTTTCAGATTTCACATTTCCCCATTTCAGATGGGGCACAGGAAGCAAATGACCTCTGAAGAAACATCATCTTAAATTATTTAAGACTTTATAGACAATAACATCTTGAACAGAAACCAGAGTGGAATGCTGGCATAAAATGGTATCTCCACTGTGTTGAAACTTCGATGAAAAGCCACATTTAAATCCTGATTGCATAAGGATTCTTATAAAGGGTAGCAATTAACTTGCATGGATTGCCATTGAGAAGGAATGAGGAAGGGAAACATCTTGAAAGAAAGAGATCTTCAAACTGAGAAGTGTTCATACTTTCTGAGAATATAATTTCACTTCTTTTATAGAATCATAGAATCATTAAGGTTGGAAAAGACCTCTAAGGTCATCGAGTCCAACCGTCAACCCAACACCCCCATGCCCACTAAACCATGTCCCTAAGGACCTCATCTACACGTCTTTTAAATATCTCCAGGATATTAAATATCTCCACCACTTCCCTGGGCAGCCTCTTCCAAGGCCTGACCACTCTTTCAGTAAAGAATTTTTTCCTAATGTCCAATCTAAACCTCCCTTGGCGCAACTTGAGGCCGTTTCCTCTCGTCCTATCACTTGTTACTTGGGAGAAGAGACCAACCCCCACCTCACTACAACCTCCCTTCAGGTAGTTGTAGAGCGCGATGAGGTCTCCCCTCAGCCTCCTCTTCTCCAGACTAAACAATCCCAGTTCCCTCAGCCGCTCCTCATAAGACTTGTGCTCCAGGCCCTTCACCAGCTTCGTTGCCCTTCTCTGGACACGCTCCAGCACCTCAATGTCCTTCTTGTAGTGAGGGGCCCAAAACTGAACACAGTACTCAAGGTGCGGCCTCACCAGCGCCGAGTACAGGGGCACGATCACCTCCCTGCTCCTGCTGGCCACACTATTCCTGATACAGGCCAGGATGCCGTTGGCCTTCTTGGCCACCTGGGCACACTGCCGGCTCATGTTCAGCCGGCTGTCAACCAGCACCCCCAGGTCCTTCTCCTCTGGGCAGCTTTCCAGCCACTCTTCCCCAAGCCTGTAGCGTTGCCTGGGGTTGTTGTGGCCGAAGTGCAGGACCCGGCACTTGGCCTTGTTGAACCTCATGCAGTTGGCCTCGGCCCAACGATCCAGCCTGTCCAGGTCCCTCTGCAGAGCCTTCCTGCCCTCCAGCAGATCAACACTCCCGCCCAGCTTGGTGTCATCTGCAAACTTACTGAGGGAGCACTCGATCCCCTCATCCAGATCGTTGATAAAGATATTGAACAACACTGGCCCCAAAACTGAGCCCTGGGGAACACCACTCGTGACTGGCCGCCAACTGGATTTAGCTCCATTGACTACAACTCTCTGGGCTCGGCCGTCCAGCCAGTTTCTTATCCAGCGAAGAATGTACCTGTCTAGGCCGTGAGCCGCCAGTTTCTCCAGGAGAATGCCGTTGGAGACAGTGTCAAAGGCTTTACTGAAGTCCAGGTAGACCACGTCCACAGCCTTTCCCTCATCTAAACTTCAAGGTTCTTCCCCCGCCCAGTAAATTTAATTGGATTGAAAAGAGACTGGGGGCTGAAAACCACAGTGGCAGGGAATGAATGAGAAATGGAATGCTGTTGAGAGTGGGAGGGACTCTAGAAATATTTTTAAAGCAAAAAGTGAAATTTTGTACACTTTGCAAAGGTCTGGAGATCACTCTCACCTTTTTTGTTGTAGTCTGCCTTTGGGAATAGGTTATATCCAAACCACTCTGAATGTGTTCCAATTTTTCTTGCCAAATGGAAAAAAGGAATAAAAAGTGATGCAACTTTGGACAGAAATTTTTCCATTCAATACAGAACATTTCAGTTTGCATAGTTTGCAAGCCAGGCAGGGGAGATGAAGTTGTGTATTCACAGACCTGGAGACAGCTGCTCTACCCACTGGCTGCACGATTACAGCTGCATGTGGACTTTGAGGCTCATAAGGCTTAAAAACAGTGTACATGAGGCTCTCATGTTCAGGTTTAGCATGTGGCTGGAGCACAGGGATGTGCAAGTACTTGAATCCCATAGGGGAGGAACTATGAAAAGTGCTGAGGCTGATGTTATCAGGTTACTCCAGGCCTCATATATATAATCTGTTCAACATGGGTCCATCTCAGAAAAGATTAATGGGACCTCTGAGAGGATTATTCTCCCTGTCCTAAAGCATGATGTTTTCAGTAAGTAGTCCATAATATCCAGAGGAATAAAATGGATTTATGACCCAGGTTCAAGTCTATGTCCTTCCTGATGACATTCCTATCCATTGGGATAGTCATCAGGACGTAAAAATCCAATTTTTCAGGTTACTATTATGTACTAACAAGTGAAACAGTTGCTATAACAACTCTTTAAGTATTCCCTGTGAACTGATAGAGTTCCAAAGGGAAACTACAAAGTTACCATCTAAGAATGTCATTTGCCTTTAGAATGATGCAGTCAAGTATGAACCTATTCTTTTCCTCTTCAGAGTTATGAATAAAATTCTTGAAGCTTTCAGGTGAATGTCCTTCTCTCAGAATATTGAAATTTCTTAAGTTCTTCTCTGAGGAGCTCTTTCACTATTTATAGTCATGTTAAGAGTCACCAGTGTAGGCTGAAGTTTCTGAAAACAGAGAATTTGCAGCTCTTTCATGCTGAACAAGTATCTTAATTTCTCTTCTTTTTGTTCCAACATATCCTAGTTTATCATCTGTATATTATATTATAATCTATATATGATATGATAATCACATGAATGATATATATGTGGCATGATAATTTTATATGTGTATATGATAATTTTATAAGTGTATATATATAAAGTTAGCTAATAGTATTTGTAAATGTGTACCAAACAGTTTTGGGATGACCAAATTTTAGCAAGTCTACTGTTCACACAGATTTTTTCTCTGACTCTTGATGAATACCTAGTAAACATCCTTGTTAGCAAGCTCTAAAATCATGACCTAGCAGTTTGATATGTTTACCTTCATCCTATTTTTATTTTGGGTGATTCATCTAGCAAAATTTCCTACAAAGGCACCAAAATCTCATACAGTCTACACACACACTTTGGTAAAATGATCATTGCTGGTACAGAAAACGTGGAAAAATCAAAGCAGAGGCTAAAACATACAGTATTATCTTTACAGAAATGTTAAAAACTGGTATATATCCCCAGCCTCTTGTCAGCCTCTCCTCCACGCAGACTCTTGGGGATCTTCATGGGTTTACTTAGTTTCTGCACAGCGTACAATCCTACATGTAAGTTTCTAGTAAAATACAATGTTAAACAATACTAATGAAATGTAAATATGCCGTCTACTGATAGCAAAATGAATTTAGCTTACAAATATACAGTAAAAAATAAAAGGAAAAAAATATGTATTTTTAAATAAGTTCATATCAATTAAAGGAAAATTCATACATGGAGAATCCAAAATTTCCCAATGATTACCAAAGCTAAGAAATAGAGATATATTTTGTACGACAGAGTGTAAAAAGCTTGCCACTTGAAAAGCTCTTTTGAAGTAGTTTTCATGTAGCTCCTCTGTTCTCTTTCCAGGAAGACTTGTACCCCTCCTTTTTCCTTTTCCTCAAGGGGCTTCCAAGGTAGAGTTTGGAGTATTGCAAAAGAATTGCTCTCAGGTTTCTGCCAAGAAGATGCAAATGAGACTTCAAGGCCCCCTATTGCTAGGTTCTGCATACACATGTAGTAAAGATTTAAACTACAAGGCCTTGACCCTGCAAATACTTACACAGCTGCTGCTTAACTTCTTGAATTTTAATAGATTCTTTGAATTAGCTAGTAAGATCAGGCAGGCATGTAAGAGTGTGGGATCAAGGTCTGGTTTACACCATTCAGTGAAGCAAAAAGGAATAGGTAGAATAAGATATGCAACCTGATAAGCTGTTATTATCTAATTTAGTTACTAAACCAGAACTTTGATATTAAACTCTTTGGAACAGAGTTTGTGTTTTTATCTTGCGTCTGTAAAGCGGTAACTTTCTGATCTGTAACAGGAATTATTCCTACAAAGAAACCACAACTACAAAGAAACCTTTATATTTTCTCTGAAAAGAAAGAAATATTTTTGAATCAAACACTCTCTTGGCCTAGAGCTTCTCAAATATAGCATTTTGTTCTCTTATCAGACAATATACAATTCATACTGATTAAAAGTATGTTTGCTATTTAAAGGATATACCTATAAATGCATATAACGAGTAGTCTGCATTATGAAAGTAAAGATTTGTTTTATGAAAAACAGCAAATAAAACTCATACTGTGAAGATTAAATTGTTATAAGTCAAATGATGGTCAAGATTGGAAATCTAATAATTAGGAAACAACTCATTATTGCAAAGTAACATTGTTTAACTATCCACACTATTTATTTCACAGCATATTTTATCTCACTAGAGTGTGAAGGCCTCCAAAATATTCTTTTTATCATTCCAGCTGAATCTGTACTTCACTTGGTCAGTGTGACTTGGTGTTTTCACAAGACTAGCAGTTCCTAGCAAGTCTTTTCAGCTTCAGCAAAGAAAATGATAACAGGATCATCCTTGCTTATTCTATTGCTAGTGTTTGGTTGGTTGGTTTGGCCTATTTTTCCAGATGGGACGGTTGCTAAAGGAGAAGGTGAACTGGGGCATTAGACAGTTTGTCTTCAGTTCAGTGATCTGGATATTTTCATAGGAGATGGGAGATTATATTCCTTATTTCCTTCAACTAAGGAAAGTCTAAAATCCTTATCTTCTTCTGCACCATGTGTTCCAGTTACCAGGAAATCATCAGTGAAAAAGAGAGAGTCTGTTGCTCTTTTGGCAGATGTGTCTCCAATTGAAAATAGTGACCTTGTTCTCCCCTCTCAAACACAGTTCTTTGGAAGAACAACAGTAGTCATTTGCCTTCTGGAAAACAATTGGGCTTTGGACTCCTGAGGGGCCTTGAAAGCATCTCTGTAGCCCTGCAAGTTTGTCCACTCTGAGGATAAAGAATGAAAGAGAGACCATTCCCCTTTCCCATGCTTAGAGCTTCCAAATGATTCTCTCCATAATGAGCTCAGTACGGGCATGGACCAGATTGTCCTTATGAGGCATCTAACTCTTTTCTTATCCCGCGCAGGAAGATGTGCCTATCTCCAGAGATTGCACTTTGAAGGTAGAGTGCATTTCATCTTCTGTAGCCTGTCATTTGCAAGCACTTACATATCCTATAATATTTATTACTGGATTGTAACTAGAAGAACTGGCTGTGAGAATTTACATTTACTAAGAAACATCAACTTTTCAAAAAATAAGGTTTCACCCTGTATAGGAACATTTATTTATTTTAAAATACCAATAAAGGAATTTTTATTTAAGCTCAGTCAAAATATTATACTTGGTCTGATACTGGCCTTTGAGAATAAATTATTTGTTCAGCCAAACTAAGTCCAACTCTAGCCTATACACAATAAATAGATTTCCAAGCAAAAAGGTTCAGAGTTCTGTTCCAATACAGTTAGGTTTTTGACCTACACAATATTGTGGTTTGGATGAAATAATATTTTTCTAATGAAGAATATTCCATGTTTTTTATAACTCTATTTCTAAGGATTTGATTCCTTAGATTCTCCTGCTTTCTTTAGTATAATGTTATTTGTTTTCTGCACAGAAGAAAGATCAAATTCTGTTTATACCTTGAAACCAGCAGAAAATGGTTATAGATCTTGTTATATGTAATTGTTATATGATCTTTACAGATCATAACATTTTTATTTTTTTGAGGTACTAGAAAGTAACTTTCGATTGACATAGTCTGTCATGTTGTTGAGTTTTTTGGGTTTTGTTTTTTGTTTTTTTTAAGCAGTAAGAATGCCAGATTTATACATTAGAATCTCATATTTTCCCATATTTTTACTGTTGGTGTATCAAGACCTTTTTCTTATTTTACATTAATGCCACATTATACCATCTACTAATGAAAATGGTTATAAAATAAATTATATCACTCCAATTCATACATATGCACTTTAAAGCTCTTGAAAATAACCAGGATAACATAAATCAGTTTAATCTAGATGAGAATCAAGTACTTATTATTTATATCATATCAAACATTTATATATTTTTAGGCAGAAATTTTCCTTGATGTAAGGAAGGATTATTTCCTTCTAAAACGTTATTCTGTGTTGAGCATCACAAAAATGGCAGTTGCCAGCACATGTGTGTCAGCTATTTTGAAAGTAATTTACCTGATGGTACTGAAAAAAATCAGACAGTTAAATAATGATATGCCTTTAGGATCTGCGTGTTTCAATTTAGATGTGTAAATGTATGCATGGTGAAGAGAAATGCAAGAAATGATGTGAAAAAGTCTTGTGAGTACAGTTTTTGTTTTCCCAGGAGTGGAACCTGAATCAGTATGGGAGTAATTTTTTATTTCCACATAGTCAAGCAGCAGCTAGTTAGCAGATATGCACTGCAACTGTCCAAGAGCTGATTAAAACCAGCAAGTCTTTCCTTTGTTTTATAATACTTCAAGATGTATTAATGCTTCTTGGAGAGATAACAAAATATAAAACCAACTTGGTTAGAATAAACTTGTGTTGAATAAGTAACTTCAGTCCCAAATATATTTTGCAGAGAATAGCAAAAGGTATTTTTTTCCCAAAGCAGAATTATCTCAATAGTTGAGGAATTCTCTTAGCATGCAGGAGGATGAGATTTAAATCCTTGCTCCTTTGACTTAGTTGTGGGATTTGAACCTGGAGATTTAATGTGCTATGTGGTGCTCAGTCCTGCTTTCTTACTAGCAAAACAAATTTTGAACTATTTTTCTATTTTTGCAATTTGAATACATCCAGAGAGTTCCTACGATAAGGGACTAACAAGAACTTGAATATGGAGTCTTCAAGGTCCATAGGAATCCCAACCACTGCCAATATCTATTAACTAGGAGACATAATATTCTAATTTATTTCTGATTAAAAAAAAAAACAAAACAAACAAAACCAAAACCAAACCAAAACAAAAAACAACAAAGACAAATCCACAAAACAAAACCCTCTTGTTTTCTTTCCACAAGCAAATGTAAACAACTTCCAAACCCCTGAAGTTTAGTTTTACAGAAAATATAATTTTTATTTTCTGGTTTCCCCTACTGCCAGTGATCAGCTGCTACAAATGAGTAAGTGCAAACTCTTTTTATTTGTTTTTTTCTGGGATGTACCGATTGAGATAATGAAGGTTTAGAATGATGACTTGTCATTTGTCCATTCTCCTACTGGGCGTCAAGTCACAGCCCTAGACTTTACCACTGCCATATATTACCCATGCAGGTTAATTTTACATTCAGGAAGCAGAGAAGTAGTGATAGATAATAATGAATCATACAGAAGGACGAAAGGCATAAATATTTAACACATAATGCTGAAAAAACTGAGAATAAGACAAATAAAAGGTGTAAGGGCTGCAATCAGAATGTGTCTGGAAATAGGATGAATTTCAGGAAGAAGATATAGAATAAGATAACATACACACAGGTCAAACTAATATTAAAGTGGGTTGGCAACAAAAAGGAATGCAACAATGGAAGTCTTGGTTAGTATGAAAAAGTTATGTTAGGTTCTGTACATCTCATAACAAGGATCATACTCTGCCCACAAAGCTTGCAGTGCTAATGGGTAAAAAACCCAAAGAATTCAAAGAAGTGGACCTAAGGTGCAGAGAAATCAAGCCCTGAGAGTACAATCATTTTTCTGAGTTAGAAGGAAGATGAGGAGGACATGAAGGTGCCCAACCCTTCTTGAGGAGAGATATAAGACTACTTGAGGTGTGCTCTCAGATCCTGCATGGTGGAAAGACCTCAACCAAAGTGATGATATATGGTGCCCTCTTACCATCCTGCTCCCCTAGACTCCTTAAATTGCCCCAAAGACCATTTGCCCAGAGCTCCCTGCTTTTCATTAAACACAGTACTTCTCCTGACCTCGTAACAAAGTTCCTCTCAGCTGTGCCCTCCCTTTTTCTTAAGCTTCACCTATGCCTCCTAAGTTGTCTAAAAGTCCCCAAATTTCCACTCAAAAGCTGCCTCTATTTACTTACATCAACTTAATCCTCACTCAATCCTTTAAACCTTCTCCCTCCCAAGGAGTTTAACATTTGATTCCCAAGTCCCTCCTTCCCACATGACATTAGTATTGCCAGTCCTCCCCAAACGGTGGCTATATTGCATCCTGCACTTCAGTTACCAGGAACTTTTTCTGCTCTCCCTAATTGACTGTTGGAGCCCGGCGAGTCCTGACTCTTTCAGCAGCAAATATGGCCTGGTTCTTGTATTTGCTGAGGATGTCACAGTCCAGGATGCTGAAGACAGTTACCAAAATCTATCTGAACAAGAGATTGGGGAAGAATTGGCCACTATCTTTCAAAAAACACTGATTTTCTAGAAAAGCAACAAAATGCCTTAACACTATGCCATGGTGAAAAGACTAAAGCTTGATGACCAATGGCTTATGTCTTGCAAAAGGCCCAGAGCTGAGGAGACCTGATTTTGTCCTAAGATGATTGCACATTCTGAACTACAGTTCAGAAATGGCAAGCTATCTGAAGGATGAATCCCTTTCAGGAGTAGCCTCGTCTCACCATTGATTCTCCTCCTCCCCTTCCTGTATGTAAAAACTTAAACCACTGCGCTTTCCTTCATTAAGAACAAGCAAAAATAAACAACTTTGTGCAAAGTTGAGCTGTTTTGCTGGCAATCAAAATGTCCAGGGTAAAACTAGGCAGATCAGCCACCTGAGCGAACATTAAGGTAGAAAAGTATGTACTCTGCTGATGTTGAAGCCTAAAGAGAAAGTAAAACCCACACAAGCCTTCACCCGAAAATCTAGAGGGAGGGATGTGCAGGAAGGGAAGGTCATTCTATTGACATCTGGTGGAGTGAAGGAGAAAGAGATAAAAAGAACTGATGAGCAAAATAAAATGTTTGTTTTGCACATGGAAAGATGTAGCAACTGCAAGGCACTTGGGTGTAAAAAGAAGTTGCTTTACAACAAAGATAAAGGTTAGTAACACAGAACTGTCCTAGGCAGCTCTGAATGTGCCTGTGGTGAGTCCTCACACAACTGATGGCTTTAACTTCCAGAATTGAAGCACAAAGGCTAGAGGCTGGAAAAGAGAGTAAGGTGGCAGGGGACCATATGCAACCTTTATAAGGGACAGAAGAAACTACTTAAGATTTTTTGTGAGCTAAAGAGGCTGCAGTTAGTTCACAACACTGCACCAGCTCTGCTGAGAACTGAAAACTGCAAGTAAAGCTACCAAAGTTGCCTTCATCAGACTGTGAAGTACCAGTGCAGTGCAAGGCATGGCTAATGGAAACAAGTAGCAAGGCAAAAAGTGGTGTTAGGTGTAGCATAAAGCGTAAAATCTTCTTTAGAGAAGACACATCAAAATAGCACGTTATGCTTCAAGAATTGGTTATCATTACCATGTTCGTCTGTGTTGTAAGACTTTTCTTTACTTCCTGAATTAAAATATTGCTTTTCAAGCTACTTGATTCACATTTGTGAGTGTGAAAAATTCACTCCCAGAACACCAGGAAGTTTAATATAACTCTCCCAAGAGCTTTTGCAGTAATCTCCTCAAATTTAAATCAACTTTTTGCTGCCAGTCAAGACCTGGCAGAAGGGTTGCAGTGGGAAAACCGGGCATATGGAGTAAAGTCTGTGGTGCAAATAGAAACTAAGCCAAGATCTCTTGAGTCCCAATCTTACCTTAAATGCAAGACTCCCAAGTGCCTCATATTTAGCAGATGTGGGTACTCCTGTTTAAGTCATAGTTTCTATAGTTCATTTTCCTTTTACTTTTAATGTCTTATTTTCTGGATCAGATGTGAGAGAACTAAAAATAAGACAGAGAGTATCAGCAGTAAAACTGACCTGCACAAGATGTCAAATAAACAACTGAAAAATTAAATTATTTGTTTTGTATTATTTCTTACACTTAACAGAGGAACTTACTTATCAGGCAGCTAGCTAATACAATATATGTTAAATCTAGCACCTGCTGAAATTTTAGCTCATTAACATCTACACTATTATATGTTTGTATTTCTGTAGTACTCACGTTATTTAAGTGGGATTGGTTCACAATGGGGGAAATACATTAGGGTGTGAAAAGGCTAAAAGTCCATTAATTCAAGTGAGATGAACTCCTTTTTCTGAAACCACATCCATAAAACATGTTGCCATAAATGGGGAGAATTTGACAAAAGTACCACTGAGGATTAATTACATTTTTGGAGTGGCTCCATGCTACAGCACGCAAAGAACATTGACCACTTTTCAATTTTCGTGAAAAATAGCCATGTTTTCTGCCAGGGTCAGAGAGCTCACTATGCTTAATTAACTAATGATTCCTGTGACGTTGATTTTTCAGCCATGAAATGTTGTTTGGCCAAGTTGCTCCATCATACCTATAAAAAAAAAAAAAAAAAAAAAAAACAGAGAAAAAGGGTGCAAGAGTGACTTTAAGCAACACTTCAATTCCCTTAATCCTAAAAAAAAATCATGCTAGTCTTCTCCCCTGCTGTAAGTGAGAATAATTTACAAGCAGCCCTCTCTTTTAACAACTGGTTTCAAAGAGTAGTCCCAAAGGTGGGGAAACGATAGTTTTGCCTGCCAAATGTATTTAATTCAAAACAACTCGAGTTCAGCTAACTTCTGCTGAGCTGATGGCAGTATTTCACTGGAATTTACCTAGATTTTTTGCAGGTCTGGGACCTTGAAAAATGAGGGGACCCTGAGCCAAAGGCAGACATGTCTGAGAACTCTGGTAGCTGAAATATCACACGCAAAAAAAATTGACTTGGCCCAAAATGAAATCCAGTACATATATCATTTTGAGCGGGGGTATGTAGTTTATTCACATCATTTTGAAATAAAATAAACAAAAATAAACTGCTGCTGGATCAGTCTGAAATGGTTGATTCATTCGCCTCTGAAATACTGAAAAACTGTTTTATTTCAGTTTAAAAAACGAAAAATGACATTTCAAAACAAACAAAAATATTGCATTACAGCTGTCAAAATTATATGTTTGGACACTTATTTCCAAAATAAAATATTAAAATGAAGTATATTTACAAAATTTGAAATCCCTTTTTTCTCATAAATGTACTACTAATTTATATCCCTCTAAAATTCATCTTTGGGACCAAATTGCCATTGATTAAAAAATGTGTCTAGCTCTGTGGACAGGGCACAAGGAGCCTCCACAGAAGCAGGATTATATTAATTTATTTAAAAAAAAAAAAAAAAGGTATTGTAAAGGTCTATTAATTAAAAAATCTCTCTTGATTTTTTTTCCTATCTGTCTGTTCCACTGAATTTTCCCAGGTGGTACTCCCTTGTTAGGGATCCTAGAGATTAATTCCTTGTTCCATGTTATTCTTTTGTTACTCTTGGTGCAATGGTCTAGATCAATGTAAGTAGATGATATTTTACTCTCTTTTTTAAAGATTCTAAAAAAAATCAAAGCCAGCCAACCAACCAACCAACCAACCAACCCCCTTAATCTGTTCTTAAATGGTTGTTGTCACCCAGAGCTCACCATCACCTATAGATGTGTAATACAAAGTGTGTTACCACTATGCTCACCCCTATGGGGAACCCAATAGCTGATCCTAAGGAAACCAAGACTAATGTTGCCCAATATACAGATTTTCTAATGTGCTCTAATATGGCAGAGCACCCAGTTCCCACTCTGTCTTACAAAAATTGAGCTCCTGATTATAACCTTCCTTGCACATAGATTTACCTTCAACTTTAAGATTTCCCAAGAATCTCACGTAGAGGCAACAATTCTGTTTTATTCACCATTTCTGCCCTGGCAAATGATCACTAAACCACTGTACTCTATGGAAATTTAACTGCTGGTTTACTCTTCCTTCCTCCACTGACACCAAAGAAAGACTATAGAAGAATAATGACAGTAGCCATAGACTGCCCTAGTTTGCATTAGGGCTTCTGCCTTCAGTCAGTCTGAATTATTTTCACCATTATAATTTAAAACATTGAAACGATGTATTTCTTTTGCTTTGCAGTCTTGCAGCACTATCTGAACTATCAATGCAAGAGGGGAAAAGTCATTAAGAAAAAGATTAATTCTGAGAAATGGCAAATTGAATTATTGATTGAGAGGTTTCCTGATACTTCACCTAATCCCAGAAAAAAATAATTTGTCTGCATTTGGAAAGCTTTCAAACATTTAGATGTCCCCTTTCCGTTACATAAAGGAGATGTTGTATAAATAGCCTATAAGAAGTATTTCATTTTATCATGCATAATTATCTTAGATTGTGTGCAATGCTTAGTCCTGAGGAACTGGCCTAAGTTTGCTGTTTGCTAATTGATGTTGTGATGTATAAGGTAGCCCTCCATAATGAACCTTTAAAGAAAATAAAGATCTTCATTCTGTTATGCATTATATTTATTTTCAAACACCAAGAATGAAGGCAAAAGGAGCACTTATCGTACGCTGTTTATCTCTTAATGAGGTTCAAAGATTCCCAGGCCACAAAAAAAAGAATATGCTCCTTTGCAGAAGAATTATCGTCTAACAGAATTCCAAGTAAAAAGTAAATATAATGTAATATCTTAGTATGAAAGAGAAAGTATTGAACAAATGTATTCATTTTCATAATTCACTTTCTATATCTCTATCTAATTTTAAATCTCAGTGATGTCAACAAGGGACTGCAATCTATCAGAGAAACCCTCCTCTAAATCTCTTGTAAGAACACATGTCCTGAGTGGAACTTCACAGAGCTTTGCTGTGAATTGACATAATTGATATAAGATACAGAAAGGTCATAGTGCAGGAAACAACAGAAAAATATGAAATACTTTGTAAAACCAAACTTGTACAGCATGAAAATTGTCTTTCCAGCTATGTGTTCAGCGGAAAATTCTCCAGGGATTGTTCTCAGCCCTGGGTAGCGTAATAATGCAAAGATGGCTCAACGAGGAAGCTCCCCAGCAGTCTGCACAGCAGGGTTTAGACAGAGCTTAGCGGGAGCAAGTTCTTCTACATGGTCCTCTGCTTAGTACTGCACACTGCTTTGCTTTTTGAATGTCTGATGAACTCATGAATATTCCATGAGCGATTAAATTTTAAAACAAAGAGAACAAGACTGTTCTTAAGTATAGACCTAAGATATTCAAAAGAACAATTGACTAGTCTAAGCTTGTCGTCTAACCTAGTCAAAGTTGTCCATAATACAGGGGTGAAGGCTACCAGAATGGATTTTTCCTACAAAAGACTAGTTCCTAACAAAAATAGAACTGGTAATGTCCATCTCTTCCCATCAGTTATAGATGGACCCTAGAAAATAAGTTTATACTACATGTCTAACTCATTATTTTAAATAGCTGAAGTTGGTGATATTAAACTCATGGTAAGGGTAGGGAGTAGATTGCTTTTGGAAAATAAAAATCTTTTTGATTCAGTATAATAGGATTGAATTTATTTAACCCGATCTGTTTCTAAACCAATCAACCTCAGCACAAAACTCACATGTAAACAAAGCCAGACAAAGACAGAGCTGTGCCTGTAACTTAAGTTTACCAGGAGAATTTTACCTCTGTGAAGTATATTTCTAGGAGTACTAGATAGAGTCTGAGATGTAAGAATACTTATTACCCTACAGAAAATGTGTGACAAGTGCAGCTGAATGGAAAACTGCTTGCTTTATTTTTCTTTTCTAGGGAATTCAGACATTTTCTTGTTCTGCTGCAGAATATAGTTAGATGTGAGCAACTAGATGTGATGTTAAAAAAGTGTGAGTGTGAGGGGAATAACTGCATCGGTCTCCAGAGAAGCCAGCCCTCTATCTCATGGAACCGTTACATGGGATGCAGTCATATCTCCAAAGTTGAATGCCTTAGTCCTAAATACTGAATCCTTGGGGACTGTTTGTCTCAAATTACTGTTTCATTGGTATTTCCAGAGCTTCACTTCCACAGGGCCAGAGATGAGATCTGGGTAGAGCTGCATGTTCCGGGGCTTCTGGCTCCATCTTCTGCAGTAGCTGCCTGTCCTGAAAATCATCCTCTCGAGCTTGCGCTGCCAGGGCACACAGGGCACACAGGTACTCGTGGTTCACACTTTGAGGGAAAGCCTGCAGGCATGCTGACTCTAAACTGGGAATCAGACATTTCCAGGTTCCATGACAGGAACTGGGTTTATTGACAGAATCAGGCTTGTTGTCCCAAACATAACAGGTACAATGCCAAGTAGAGCCAGCAATGTTGAGAATGCAGGCAGCATGGTTAGCATTAGTGCATTAGATGTCCCAGAGCTGCTAGACTAGAACTATCATGCCAGGAATCTGGACAGAGTTATGTGGGGCTTTACTGTGCTTTCGGTGCAAACTGAAGGTTTGCTTACTTAAAGCTCAGGAGGTTTTCAGTGAAATATTCTAGACTCAACCAATTCATATTTTCCAATGAATAACCGTTTCAACAGAAGTATCTCTACAGTTCTTGTAGTATATGATCTACTTATACTGCTGTCTCAGCATTAGGTGGTGAACAGACAGATAGAGAGGTAAAAATATCCCCTATGGCCAGATACAGCTTTTTTAAAAAATTTTTATTATTTATTTGTGACATCTAGAGTTATGTTATGCTTGACTGTGCCCTTGGACTTTGCATTACCAGCCCCAATGACTACTGTTTCCTGAATGTTAGTGCTGTTATTTTGAAAGGAAATAACCCCCCATCTTTTTTTTGTTGAATACACACCTGGCCACCATAGCTTAATGTGTGCCATAGAAGTCAGCACCACCACAATAAAAGGTATACACTTAATGAATGTGCTTGCAGAGTACAGACAAGAATAGCATTTGTTTCTCTTAACTCAGTGTGACTTTTTGTTTTCTGATGTTGGAAAGTCTTTCCAAATATAATATCTGCAGAATGAGTGCTTTCTCCTGGTTTGAGTCTTGTTTTTTCAGCACAGCTTAAAGTTGCACAGTCTGACATTTGTGGGCTGTTCACACCACATACTGTTTTGAATTGCTTATGTTGCCATCTTTTCAAACTTCTGTGCTTTTTGCTATTTATGACTTCAGAGACTTTTCTAATAACATCCTTATTACCCTCCATTATTGTCAGGAAAAGGCAGTTGCAGAACTTTGCTGATCATCTCACAGAAAAGGCAGGACTCTTTCTACCATAGATTACCATTATTAGCCAATTTTTAAATAAATGTGCAAATCAGATCTGGAACTCATGTATAAAGTTTCTTCTGATATTTTGGTACCTCTGTTTATGTCCTAGTCAAAACCTGAAAGGATAATGTTGTACTATGAAACCGAGTACAATTTGAAGGTCTAGAGTAGTTTCCTTACAAATACATCTTCATGGATAGGGATGTCCTTCACAGCTAATATGGGTAGCTTTGCAGTTTACTATCTTATTTTCTAAGGCTCAAATTTGTAATTAAATCCATCACAGCTTGTCACATTACTGAGCAGCTCTAACACTCTCTTGTGCACACTCTCAGCCAATGGCAAATGAGAGGTCATTCAAGTTAGGTAAGCTAACAATGAAAAAGGTTGAAGGTAAACTACATTACTATGCACTTGTCATAGTGCATATATGACAGGTACTTGCAACCAGATTGTAGCAAGGTGGATGTCGGTCTCTTCTGCCAAGTAACTAGCGATAGAATGAGAGGAAATGGCCTCAAGTTGCGCCAAGGGAGGTTTAGATTGGACATTAGGAGAAATTTCTTTACTGAAAGAGTGGTCAAGTCTTGGAACAGGCTGCCCATGGAAGTGGTAGAGTCACGATCCCTGGAAGTATTTAAAAGAGGTGTAGATGAGGCGCTTAGGGACATGGTTTAGTGGGCATGGGGGCGTGGGGTTGATGGTTGGACTCGATGATCTTAGAGGTCTTTTCCAAGCTTAATGATTCTATGATTCTATGATTCCGTATGATAATTTGCTAAACTGTAGTAATTTGACAATGTGCTGGAGTTCCCAGGGTTGAATACATTTCAGTACTGCTTGTTTATGTTTGAGGCTCCTCGGGCTCCTTAACCTGGAGTGTGCACTTCAACACTATGATGCTGTTTACAGCTCTTACTTCCCTTTTAAAGCAATGCCTACAATCTACAGGGTTAAGCTCCACTGGTAATAGAAAAGGAAAGTCTCTCTTATTCATAAGTTATTTGGAAATATGAATGCTATTTGCAACACAAAATGTTTTGTTTAGTTGAAAATGTTGTGCAGTGACTTCACTTCTGATTGAAATCCATCCTGATTTTGTGTTTCTAATGATAGAGAAGTTGACTTGTAGGATTTTCTTTAATCTCTTATTGGAAGCACAGTGATTGAGCACCGTGTTTAAGGCATAAAGTAATTTAAAACCTAATCAGAACAGTTCAAAATCCAAATCCAAGTCAGGAATGTCTGTGTCTAAACAGTAAAATGGATGAATGCAGTACATTCACTGCTTATGTCTGTTCACCCTCAGGTGTTAAAGAAAGCCAGGTACACTATAAAGTTCTTCGGACCTATACAGGCAAGAATGTGCATGAGACCAGATTCAGCTCTCAAAAAACACATTGCTTCTAAAACTTAAAACGAATCAGAAAATCTAGATTTTAACAAATATATGTCAGGTGAAAATGCAGGGGAGAGAGCTGCTCTTGATTCTACCACATTTATAACAGGGTAACTCCATTGACCTAAGATTCACAATGGGAGAAGGTAGATGAAAGCTAGTCCCCTGGTCTTTACCCTGGATAAAATATATTTTTAGTATCAAAAGTGTCCAAATGCCCAGAAGTTGCTTAGGATTCTACATCCTTTTCACTCTCAGTGTACCTCAGTACTTATCAACCTAAGACTTTTTTTTTTTTTTAATTAAACATAGATTCTTTAATCAGTTGGATACCATTAAATTTTTTATCCTGTGTCTACTTTGCTCCCCATGATCATGCATTAAGAGATTCGTTCTTCACTATCCCTCAGTCACTACAGAGGATACCCCTTATGAGTGACTCAAATTGCCTTTGAACCACACAGCTCTCAGCTTGATTACTTCTGCAAAGAAGTTCACTTCCTATAAAAAAGAACTCAGTGTGTTTCCTTTTTCCCTTCTGTGCAGAGAATATTCAGAGTCCTCCAAACCTCCAATCACAATGGATTTAATCACTTTTATTACCTTTTAAAAAAACTCACATGTAGAGCATGAGTTCAGTGTATACTGAAGAGCTGCTCTTCAGGGCAGTTCTGAAACACTGCACACCTTTTTCCCTCTGGCTTTCTCCCTGAACATTTCTTCCACAGTGCAATGTATATTTGCAAATAGTTATGTATCGTCTTTTAGAAATATTGTCCTCTCCAACAGGAAACTTGACCTCTGTGCCACTTGGATGCAGCGTCTTTACGCTACGCACGATATATTATCAAATAAGTTGAAAGTTTGCCTGAGTATTAAGAGACATAAAAGTTAAAGGAAGAAAAGATGAAGGTCTGAAATAATAAGCCTAGGAAGAGCCTGACAGAGCCCAAGACTGTAATATAGAAGTGTGATTTCCAAGAGAAGAAAAAGAAGAATAGAAGGAGGGAAGAAGGAAATGAAGGAAGATATGGGTAAGGGCAAGCATATGAAAGCTATAACCTAAACTTAATGAGGATTAAGTGCTGAGTGATGAGGATATAATACAAGGCCAGTCCTCATTATGACCAGAGGTGCCAGGCAACATGAATTTTTCTTCCTTGCTTCCAATTTGTACCAGAAAGTACAGGAAAGGGAGGTATTTTCCTCATTTGATCCAAAACTGTTCTTTATGATCATATTTATAAAGCAATTACAGCAATGGGAAAGTGGGCACATCGTATTCTTCATCTATAAAAAATAACTACACTATGTTTACAGCATGTATATGAAGAAACAGCTTTCTTCCATTTGCAGACAACAGACTGATGCAGGAGCCTCTTGTCTCAGTAAACAAACATAACAAAAAAAAAAACAGAACAGCTTATTACATGAGAAAGAAGAGTTGGATCAGAAAGTGTCATCCTCAATGCCAGTGGCTGGGTTGCAATCTCAGCTCCTCTAGGAGTGGTGCATTAGGAATTAGTAAACTTGTCACATTTGTGGTCCTACAGAAATTCTGGAAGACTTACTGGGGTGCACCACTACCACCCTACCAGGGCCTACTACAACATTGTCTTGCAAAAACCTCTAGAACTACTGATGATATTTTGAAGAAAATTTTTTCTGGCTGAAAAATATCATTTCATTGAATGCAATATTTTTTTGAGATAAATATTTGTCTTGATAAATATCTCCAGTTAAAAAAAAAAACATGTTCAAATGTTTTGTTTAATGTTTTTGAAAATGAAAACAAAAAAGTCTTAGTTGCAAAATGCCACAATAATGCATAGCCCATTTTTAAAAAAAAATATACTAGAGAATTTAAAAAATAATTAAATATTTTGGTGGCATGGCAACACTTGAACTAGAATATTCTTTGAATTACCAGCTGGCAAATATATATGCATTTCTATATTTTCTTGAGAGATGTAAAGAGACAAAGACATAAAGACAGAGACAGAGACAGAGACAGATACAATTGAAAGAAAAAATGTTGCATACTGAAAATTTTTCCAAAGCAGTAAAATCATCTCCCTTTCTGGACAGCTCTTTAAGTGATGATCACCTATATACCCCAAACATAAAGGCATTCATTGATCTTGGAGGCAACATAGCTGAATCAAATTGTTCCCAAGGAAGCTTCATCACAAGGAAAATGACATCACTTACAAAATCCACTTAACATTCATTTCATGTTTGTCCCTGAAAATGAAACAGAGCTGGGATAAGTTTGGTGGGTGGATACAGCAGACTGAAGGATGGAGGCTGCCCATGAGCATGACTTAGTATGGAAACCACTGCTGGGAATCTGATGAGGGCAGCAATCACACAACTGCACAGCTCCTTACGTCTATCCTGAATACATTTCCGTGCACCATAATGACAGTGAAGAATTTGTCTGACTTGTATCAGCTGCAAGCAGAAATGAAGGTTTTGTCCCAAAACTCAGGCTATTAGGGAATTCCAGCCTACCAAGGCTGTGTGTTGAGTTTTAGGACTTTAATGGGACTATAAAGACCGTTGCATCAACAGCCTAAACTGTTAAAATTACATTGAAAAGATATGAAAAGAACTGGAGTGTTAACCTAGATGTATGTGAGTATGTGTGTAAGGATGGAGAGAATGAGGGTCTAGTTTCTCATTGTAAACAGGTAAGTCTCAGAGTATCTTCCCAAGGGAAATATTTGTTAAGTATCTGACTTCTGAGGTAATTGCATCCAATTGTAAGTGCATTCCAACCGCACTTCAGAAACATCTTGTGACAAAGACAATTTATGTGAAGAATAGCAATTTCTAACAGTGACAGAGAAGTCATAGACCTCCTCACTTAGCTCTGTGCTAAATTTTAACAAGTTATCTCAATTGTGCCCAAGATTAATGTTCTGGATATCACTCCCAGGACTTCTCAGTCAGAGACACTCTGACCCCTCTCTTTGAACCTCTAGCTGTGTTATTGGCATAGGTAAATGTGTGGGGTCCTTGGTGGGCAGGCTTTAGGAAAGCAGGGTATTCAAAACAACACAGGATCAAAAAGTTTTCCAAGTGAAACACTTCTGAATAAATAAAAGAATGTTGTATAAAAAGTCCAAAAGAAAATAAAACTCTCATATGAATAGATTTAATCACATAGACTAACTTAAGGAAAATCAAATTTAGGTGCCTGTCTTCAGAGGCTAGTCCCTTCCGGCTGCTTTTGTACTTCCATAAAGGGAGGTCGACACCTCCAGAGGAAGAGAGTCTGCTGAAGGCACAGCCTAGCTCTCGCTCTCTCCATTCAAAAGATGGAGAACCCGTTAATTAAGCTGCCCTAGTTACATGGAATTAATCCAGGATGAGCCATCCACTTTTTTCCCATTAATGATAAAGGGTGCTTAGAGGATGCAGTCTCCTAGTTTGGATCCCTAAGTTAGATAATAAAAATTAGGCAGAATGAATATTCAAAACAGGAAACAACTCGAGCACAACCACTAACTTCTGCAAAAAAGAAACACTTGATCACATTCATTGAATTGCTTAGTCAGGCCTACATACTCAAAACAATTTAAAAACAACCTAGGGTCATAAAGAATGATAGATGACTCTTTTGGTCTCACTTACCTTTGCAAACACTTGGATTACTGCCAGTTATTTCAGCAAATATGCTTTGCAATAACACCATGAAATATGAGTAGGACCTTTCTTAATGTTAGATGAATAGTCATTGTTAGGGCAGACCTGGGCTCTGATGCTCTTGCCTCACGCTGTGGCATAAAGAAGCTGTGAAGATGGTATAAAAATCCATAAAAGCATTACCTAACTAGTGGACAATCTTCCTGTGATGCTGATGGAAAAGTTTCTAACCCACCTCTCTTATCTCCCAGGAAAAGTAAAACGCCCTGCTGTGGTGGGTCTGTGGTCCATCAGGCAGAGCCAAAGCTTTTTAACCCATGATTCCAACAGGGGATGCTGAGGACAAAGTTGTCTCTGAAACTCCACCCCTTTATACTTGATTGTATATAGCCTTTAGGCTTAGCAGTAATTCAAATAATGACAAGAAGCCTAGGTGTCCCAAAGAGGCCATTTGGTTAAGCCCTTTCCCTAAAAAGTGTGTTGATTTGTTTTAAAGGAAGTTGAAACACTGTCATATTCACAAAGACATCTGTATGTGTCACTTGTACAAGAGGCTGGAGAACCAAACTCAGCCCGTCTGTAGGCTCAAAAGGAGTCAAATCCACATCTTTCATTTTCCAAGATGATTAGATCTCTAATCACAAGATTGCAGGCTTTTCTGGAGGTCAGGATGTTCCTATGTTGACTAAACCATTAACTGCTTTGCATATGGCTTATGGAAATCTTTACTAACACATTAAACAATGCTATGGTCTTTTTGCTGAAGGCTTAAGTTTGATTATTTAAAACAAATGAATTTCTCAAGTTTCATGTTTTTCTGTATTCTAACATAGTTTTATCATTTATTCATAAAATACCTTGTGGTGTCTGATGTGAAAGATATCTCCTAACAAATGCAAAGTATATGACTTCCCAGTTGTTCCAGATACATATGTCTTTAAAAAGTATATAATGTTTCTGTAGAATGTCTGGTTGCACCTACACTGGGAAAACCTAATTTATGTATATAAAATTTTGCTCTTTTTTTCTTTTCTTTTCCTTTTTTTTTCATTTTGTCTTTTTCTTTTTCTCTTTTTTCTTTTCTTTTCTTTTTCTTTTTCTTCTTTCCTTTTTCTTTTTTTCTTTTTTTCTTTTCTCTTTTCTATAGAAAGTCTATGAGGCATGTAAAAACTGGTAATACTTTCTTATTATTTTCCAGGAGGCAAAAGTTTTTAAACATTGAAGAAATACAGTTTTACTCAGTTTAATCTAAAAAGAAGGAAAATCATCCTTGTAAAGTTTATTTCTCAGGGACAAAATAGTGACTTGGGATTCCTGAAAGAAAAATGTTTTGGGTTTTTCTTTTTCTTTACTCAATTCTGCTAAGTGTGGAATTGCCAGCCCTCAACATATTTGTCAGTAGCTTGGAAGTGAAAGCAAGGTTGTCCAGACAGCATTGAATTGGCAGGGATTGGAGAAGAAATTAATAATTAATCTGGCTACAAAAGGATTTATATTAATTAAGTATCTGGACTAATAAATAGAAAATGTAGTCCAAACAGATAAAACTGAAATAAACATGCTTTGGAGCAATGGATATCTGGAATCTGTTATAGCAAGAAATGCTACTGACAAAGGAACAGGATTTGACAGTTTCAGAAAATTCCCCGAGGCCTTCAGCTTCAGGAGGAAGTAAACATTGTTAAGGAAGGAAATTACCAGAGGAATACAAGAAATCAGCAGAGAACATCATTACCATGCAAAGCTTCTAAAAGTAAAATCCCATTGCAGACCCACTAGGACTGATAAGCAGAACTCATCAGGGCTTTCATCAAATTTGTCCTTAATACACAGAGACACAGCACTAAATTTTCTAGCACAGGGCTTGGACAGAACTGAAGCGTTCTTGGTGTCCCACAAACATGCTAACTAAAGAGCTTGAACTCTAATAAGAGTCAAACATATTTCTTTTTCCCTCATAAGAATGCCTGAGGGGTGGAGATATTTGTATTCCCTAACAGGATCCACTTGTTTACTTGAAGGAACTAAATAACCAGCCAATACCTTCAAAAGCTAAATGGCTTCATGGCAAATCAACATTTCAATCATTCTACAATCTACTTTTATCCAGTGCAGGTAAAGTGATATGAGCTTACAAAAAGACTATGCTTTGACCTTTGTAGAACTAAGAACAGTCAAAGAAATAAGGAGTTCACCTGTCTATCAGCTCAGCCACATGAATTACAAACAAGAGGCCAGCAGTGGCCAGAGATAAACAACAGCTCCCACAATCTAACAAATTGGTTAAAAAGGATGCTGTGTACTGTGTACACTGCCACATATCCCCGAACTCACACAGGAAGGAGGGTTTCTCTACAAAAGTACAAGACAGAGAGGGTAGAGGGGCAAGCCTGTGTCCTCAGAGAGATCCAGCCAAGCTAACATTGAGCTGTGATCCAGCTCTGGCCCTCAGCAAGGCTAAATAACACCAATCCCCCACTGACGTGCTTTTACTGCTTCTAGTTCTGCAGCCATTTTTTTCTGAGCTGTGCTCCATTGCCTGCTGTACTTATGCCCAAAGATTATTTAAATGCTTAGTGGCTGGTGAAATAAAGAAGCAAAAGACAGGTTAAAGTGAAAGTGGACAATGGAAAAGTTCTTGGCCCAGGGCCTGCCCAAGGGCAGCCCTGAGATTCTGTACAACCTTGGAGTATATTTGCTTTGGTTTTCCCACCAGTGTTTGGTTCTACAGTTTCACACATTTGATTATGGGTGGACATGGCCTCATCTTCAGCTATGTAAAACTACTTCAGCTTTTCCTCCTTATATAGCTAATACAATTACCTAGTGTCCTGGTTCCGGCTGGGACAGGGTTAACTTTCCTCCCCATAGCTTGGGGATGTGCTGTGCTGTGTTTCAGTTGGGTATGAAAGGAGCGTTAATGGCCCATTGAGCTTTGGCTGTTGCTGGGCAACGAGCAGGGCCGGGCTGGTGGGCCCAGCTGGCCAATGGGGTATTCTATACCATGTGACATCATGCTCAGTATAAAAACCACGTGTGGGGGGCGGGGCTCGCGTGGTTCGGGACACACGGTCGGTGGTCGGTGAGCAGTTGCACTGTGCATCGTCTGCTTTGTATATTCTGTTATTGTTGTTGTTCCCATTTGCTTATTGCTGTTCTACTTCTGTTTCATTTCAATTATTAAACTGTTCTTATCTCAACCCGGGAGCTTTCCTACTTGTATCTTCCCTGATTCTCCCCCTCATTCCACCGGTGGGGGTGGGGGGAGACCAGCTGCGTGGTGCCTATTTTCCGCTAGCTGGGGTTAAACCACGACACCTAGTTCACAGGTATTTAAAACATATATCAACTTACCCTGAAGTCTCTAGGATTTTATATATCTTTAAAATCCTTAAGGTGCTTGACAAAAAGTTTTATTAATGTTAATAATCAATGCTTCATGTCATAAAACACTGTTCATATAGCTAAGGGCTAATACTCTTTTTAGAGCACCAGCCTCAGTTATGTTCCTTGTAAGGACTTGTGTGCTTCTGTTACACCTTTCAAAACCGAGGCCTTGGCTCTGCAAAGATACCAGGTCTCAGCAGAGTTACTAAATAGCAATTATGCCTTATCACACAATCATGTAAGGCACACAGCATGAGCATGTGAGCTTCTGCCACCCCACTGTAAAATGGTAAATAAATTACATGGAAAAGCATAGGGAGTAACATCCTAAATACTTTATAGTCCCACCATTTATTGCCTCATCTATAATGCAAAGGAAATTAGTGGTCAGAGCCTGGATGTGCCAAATCTTACTGAGAATGGCAGCAATTCAGAAAGGAAAAGTTAGAATAAAATAAAATAAATAAATAAATAAAATAAACCAAGCTATTCATTGCTATGAGTAAAACTCCAGTACAAGTAATAATGCTACAGTTCGGACTGTGTTGATGAGGCATTGTTAGAAGGAAATAAAGATTTCCCAGGATGCCTTGCCTGGACAATAAGAACTGTCCCACAGACCAGCAGAGACACCTTTCCCATGCAGTATTAAATATGTCTGGTCGAAACACAGAATTTTTCTTCCAGAAGCAAATTGGTTTGGTTCCAATTTAGAATCCAAAAATTGTCAGAGTTTCCCATGAAATTTAAAGACAGAAATAATTTGAACCATTCAGAATAATGTTCTTTGACAAAGTCAAAATCTCTTCTGCTTTTGCCTTGAGAAACATATACTATGATTTCTGGGAAAATGAAGGAGAAGAAGGTGATTTGACACTGTATCCCACAATATTCTTCTTTCCAAATTGTGCTTTTATAGTCTGAATGGGTGGACAACCAGATGGGTAAAAAAATAATTGCATAATCCTGCTCAGAGGGTGGTGATTAATGGGATGTTCTCTACCTGGAGCCCTGTAATAAGTGTAGCACCACAGAGCTCTGTCCCATTTAACATCTTTGTCAGGGACCAGAAGAAGATGACAGTGCATTCTCATCACGTTTGCAGATGGCACCGCTCAGGGGGGCACTGATGGTAGTAGATGGTTCTCTAGGGCTCCGTTGCCATTCAAAGCCATCCGAGACATGCTGGAGGAGTGAGCCAACAGGAACATAAAGAAATTCAGTAAAGACAAATGCGAAGCTCCTCACCTGTGAAGGACAAGCCCCTGCAATAGCACAGGCTGGGCACTGCCTGCCTGGGAAGCAGCTCCACAGGAAAGTCCTTGGGAGTCCTGCTGGGCACCAGGACTGAGCATGGGCCCATAGGGTGCCCTGGAAGCAAAAAGGTTAACAGCACCCTGGGCTGTGTGAACAAAGAAGAACCAGGAGATCCAGGGAAGGGAATATCCTTCTCTACTCACCACTTGTTATATCAGAGACACAGTGCCCAGTCTGGGGCTCTGCACTACAAAACAGACACTGGTAAACTGTTCAGTGGAGGCCACCAAGGTGGTGGGGGCAAGAGCACTTGTCCTGTGTGGAGAGGCTGCTGGAGCTGGACTTGTTCAGCCTGGAGCAGAGACCAGTTTGGGGGACCCAAGAGCAGCCCCCAGTGACCAAGGGGAAGTTATTGAGGAGCTGTAACTATAGCTGAGCTCTTCGCAGCAGTGCATTGAGGGACAAAAGACAATGGGTAGAAATAGAAACAATAGAGGTTCAGACTAGAGAAACTTTTTGCCCATGAGGACAGTTGAGCACTATCATTGACTGCCCAGAGAGGCTGTGCAGTCTCAATCCCTGGAGGTTTTTAGGCCTTGACTATATGAAGCCCTGAAAAGCCCGGTCAGATGTCTTGGGGACCCTGGTTGGGGCAAAGGTTGTACTAGACACCTCCTGAGGTCCCTTCCAACCTGCATTATCCTGTGATCCTGTGATTCTTTAATTTATAATGTGGAAGAAAAACCCACAGTTTTAATATGAAGAAATGAAAACTAAAAATACTCAGTTTCAATAAGAGAAATGAAACTTTGTTGTCATTTTTGAAACATTTATTACCTTTTAATTTCAACCCATATTTCAGCAAAATCATCAAATTCCCAGAGGAAGTTTTGATGCTGATGGAGCAGGAATCTTGGTTTGAGGGTGGTCCTTTAGGAAATTTTCAAATGGCTCCTGCAGGAATTATTTACATCAGGAAAAGGGACCTTAGTTTGCTGAGTGTTTTATTAACATAGATTGGAAGAGATCACTGCATGAGAAAGCTGCTAATCTTAAAGACACGCAGGACATAATTGGGGGAGACAGGAGTCTGACAGGGGAGATCAACGCATTTAAGATTTAACTTATCTCTGCATAACTTGCATAACACTTGCTAGAGGTGTTACTTCTGGTAACATAATTCTCAGAACTGGTAGCTTCCTTCGCTGTCTGGGTTTTTTATGACCACATCTGTTATTCATTCTTTATGAAATCTGTAGGAAAACATAAAGAGGAAGGTCCCACTCCAGGGGCTGGAACTTTTCTTTTTCTTTTTCTTCATGTGGCCAGTTGCAGGAAAAACAAGAGTTTGAGATCTCCCTGTTTCCTGCTTCATTTATACTAATGAGGGACCCACAGAACAGCTGCATTCACGAAGAGGAAAATAAGTTTGTTTTCAGTGACCTGATGAAAGCAGCTTTGTGACAGAAAATATTAAAGTATTCTTTCTGAAGCAATTCAGCAGTGCTTCAGGAAAGCTGGCTGGAATAGGCCTACTCTTAGTCTTTCTCCACTTCTGTTCTTCAGAGGAGAGCCTCCTCCATAATGTCTTTCTGTCTTCTGTTGGAGCTGATTGGTAAGGAAAGCATTCCTACACCTGTATGGGAGCAAGTTAGGAGAGTCACATGCAAAACGTTATTCCAACAGTCTGTTCAAAGAAACTAATCTAGAGACCTACGTTATAACACTAACTTTTTCAAACAACCAAAGCAGAGAGGCTAGTTTCTAAGCAGTGGTCTGTCTACCTGTTGGAGGAATTTTCCTCCTTTGAGAGTCTCCCCTATAGCCACTAGAGACGAACAGGTACTTCCACATTTTTAGAGGGCTATTTAGCCCACCTATCTTAGAGGATCATTTTAAGGTGAGATGAATCACCCTCTGGAGATAGATACGTATAGATATTTAGATAGATAGAAAGAACAAATGCCATGATTTAAATACCTTGGGAGAGCCCTTGTGCATTTTGGATTTATTGATGTAGTCAAACACATAAATGAAAAATACCTTTTAGATTATATTTGTTTAGCTAATACAAGTACATGACTAGTGTTTTTGGCAGTACACGGGTAATCATTTATGAGTCTATAATAGCAGGAGATAAATACAAGCAAAGAGTGCAGCATCTGACAGAACTGTACAAACAAATTGGTCACTTTCCTCCAGAAGCATCTGACTTTTCTTTGTGCCTTAGTCAATAAAGTCCTCAAATAATTAAACAAGTTGATTTGTCAATTGTTTTTAGAACACCTCCTTGCTCATAACATATCAAAGTCATGTAGAATTTGCATATTCTATTATCCTCTAGCAGGGTTTTTCTTTCCTGCAGGAAAAGTTACCTGTTACCTAATAGAATCTTATCTTCAGTAATACATTATGCAACATTACCAGTGATTTTGAGAGTTTTTTTCTGCAGACCTGTTTTTTTTTTTTTTCTAGTTCGTATGTAGTTAGCATTGAATGGATGCATGCCTTAATTCTTTATTATTGAGTAGCATTTTAAAGAATGACTGTGGTGGGTTGACACTGGCCAGCAGCCAAGCACCCACCAATTGCTTGCTCATTTCCCATCGCCGGGATGGTGAAGAGAATTGAGAGAGCAAAAACTGAAAACTCATGGGTCAAGATAAAGATAGTTTTATAAGTGAAGCAAAGCTTTGTGCACAAGCAAAGCAAATAGAGGAAATTTTTAATATTTCCTATTGGCTGGCAGATGTCCAGCCACTTCTTGGAAAGCAGGGCCTCAGTACACTTAACAGTTGCTTGGGAAGACAAACACCATAACCACAAACATTCCTGCTTCCTTCTTCTTTCCCTGGTCTTTTACTGTTGAGTAGGATGTCATAGGGTGTTGTGGGCTTATCCATGGCTACACGCGTTGAGGTGCTCCAGCATGACCTCATGCACAGCCACTGATGCTTCAAGGTGTATCTGCTGCAGCATGGACTTATCCATAGCCACAGATGCTTTGAGCTATACCTTCTCCAGCATGGATTTATCCTTGGGCCACAATCCCTTCAGAGGTATACCTGCTGTGGCACAGACATAACCACGGCCACAGACGCTTCGAGATGTACCTGCTCTGGCNTTTATATGCTGAGCATGATGTCATATGGTATGGAGTATCCCTTTGGTCAGTTGGGGTCAGCTGTCCCGGCTGTGTCCCCTCCCAGCTTCTTGTGCACCCCCAGCCTCCTCGCTGGTGGGGTGGGGTGAGGAGCAGAAAAGGCCTTGGCTCTGTGTAAGCACTGCTCAGCAGGAACGAAAACATCCCTGTGTTATCAACACTGTTTCCAGCACAAATCCAAAACATAGCCCCATACTAGCTACTATAAAGAAAATTAACTCTACCCCAGCCAAAAGCAGCACATAGGGTATGACCATATCCTTTGGTTAGTTTGGGTCAGCTGTCCTGGCTGTGTCCCCTCCCAACTTACTGTTCACCACCAACCTACTCACCACAGGGGTAGCATAAGAAAAATAAAACCTCAGTACTGTGCCAGCATTGTTCAGCAATAGTGAACACATCGGTGTGTTGTTAACACTGGTTTAGTTACAAATCCAAAACACAACAGCATACAGGTAGCTATGAAGAAAAATAACTCCATTCCAGTATAATAACTCAAGTCATTTTTTCCTAGAGAAAAAATAGTCAATGCAAAGGTAGTGCAAGGACAAAGTAGATGGGTAAGAGAGCTGAAATGGGTGGGAGAATGCAGCAATGTAGAAACTTAAGTAGTACTACAATAACTTATGTCTGATACCCCTTTCTAAGCAGGGTAGGCTGGAGAAATCTAAACTGATAGTCAGCTTTTCCAAGGCGTTGAGCATCTTACAAAATTTATCTTGGTATGTGGCATAAATTCTGGAATTATGTTCTGTAAAATAAGGAATTCTGGAACTTGACTATGTTGTTTATTAAGAACAACTATTTCTTCAATTTTTAGAGCTGGTGTAACCATGATGGTCTAGTGATATAAACACGCTAGGTTTGTAATAAAAGAAGTATCTTTTATTAGACTATTGACATAGCTAGGTAAAACAGATGAGCTTTCAAATACATAAAACTCTCTTCTCCTTCTTTGGTGTAGCCAGATACTTGTCTATTTTTTCAACTTTTTCAGGCATAAAAAGGAATTGAAAATAAGAATAATTTAAACAC
Organism: Pelecanoides urinatrix; assembly: GCA_013400755.1. Lineage (NCBI taxonomy): Eukaryota > Metazoa > Chordata > Aves > Procellariiformes > Procellariidae > Pelecanoides > Pelecanoides urinatrix. The sequence continues at coordinate 103,195 of VZTQ01004612.1, read as the reverse complement.
CAAGGTATCTTAGAATTAATTAAACAATGTCCATAAGTAATTGACACAAGGACTCAGATATACCACTTCTACTGCTTGGTAAACTACTGTGCTATCAAAGTCTATCAGAAGTTTTCACTGTCTTCTTTTTCTCACAATGTTCTAGTGAATATTTAGATGGAAATCCCACATCTACCACATATTCCTTTGATCTATTTCTCCTCAGCCTTTTTTTTTTTAAAGGTTAGTTTAGATAGAGTCTGTAATCAGCATACTCAGTATGAGTATTCTATCTCTGTAACATGCACAGTATAAAAACCTTAAGTGCCTAATTTAGGGGTTTGAAGTGCACCCTAGGGAACACTTGCCTGAAGGTATTTTTTAAATGTTTACATTCTGTATTAGATCCAGCCCTAATACTTGGGGTTAAGAAAAGCCCTAAGCAACAGGATGTCTTAAACTTAGGCTTTGGAATGCTAAAACTTAATTCCCACTGTGAATCTAACCTCAAGAGATTAGGTGATTTTTTGAAAACAGATCCTCCAAGCTGTGCTGTAGAAAGCCCATTCTCAGCCCAAAGCTTATCTCAATTTAGATTAGAATAAATTTATTTCCATGAATTAAGCTAGCAGTTTAAAAGGAATACTGGAACTCTCTAGCCATAATACATAATACCTGAGCAGTTTCCTGGTCTTACTACAAGGCACTGTGGGGACATGATAACCAACTGCAGCAATCATGATATAATTACAAAGAGGTAACATCTTCTTTCTTCAGTGGAATAAATTGCATACTTAGGAAAGAAATTAAACCCAATAGGGATAACCCCAATCTCATGAATGTAGGGAATGAAGAAACTTGAATTTTGAGTACAGAGAGCTCTGGGGAACACATTCTCCTCTGTCTACCACAAGCTTATCTGTGGTAAGATAGCTCTCAAGGTCAGCAATACGCAAGACCAAGACATGAAAGAGTGTTCAAAGTTTATCAGAGCTGACTGATGGAGCCATTTCAGGCTACAATCGTCAGGAAAGATGCCTACCTTTTGATAATTTTACATGTAGATTTCATCTTTCTCTTTCTGATATGTCTATATCTCTTTCCATTGCTCTTCCAGGGGGAGTCAGTTTGTCTACATTTCTGCTTACAGGGCAAAAGAAATGAACTTTTGAAACACAAAAAAGATGTTACATTTTGCAGAAGCCTTTTTTAAAGGCTCAGCTTCACAATGAAATTACCACAGCAGTATGGTAAGGAAACTTCACATTGCTGGGATAACTTTCTTTGTGTACGCTTCAGGTCTACTGCAAAGACAAGATTACAAGACCTCTTTCATTATGGGCTGGGAGGAATTATGTTTCCTTGCATTTGTCATGGGTAAAATGTCCAGACATAGGTAGCTATAGTGGCACAGCAAATATAAAGAAAGTTGTTAAACTATGATTGCTAGACGACAGGTCTGTATCTTGCATATTAGGACTTCCCCTGCATTGATTTGAATGAAAACTATATTAAGCAATTACCTCTTTTATGTATCACACACTTTCCTAGACATTACAGAAGGTATAATTCCTTAAGGACAGTGGAATCTTTTCCAAAGGAGCAATTTTTAGTATTTTCGTTATTTCTTGTTTTGTTCCAGCACCTGGGTAGCAAAGGGAAGTCTCATGTTTCCTATTTTGGGATTGGCATAAGGACCTGAGTGCTACCCAGTTTATACACTTTTTATATGCTTGTATGCTGCCGTCCCATCTGTTCTGAAGTCCCTTCTGCTCTTCATCTTTCCCACACCCTGCCCCCACATCTCTATTTCAATTTCATGTAAAAAAACCTATTTCATAAATGAGAACAGGCCCCAACTGTCACAGGCATTCAAAGCATGACCATCGTTTTTCACAGATCCTAAAATCCTTCCCCTGAGATCCTTGTTAAATCCACTCTTAGGAAAAATGTTAAGCATATTGTTGTGATTTTTTTTTTTCCTTTTTGCCTTTTGAAGTACAGCTTGATATTTACATATACTCCATATGTGACAATGTAGAAGGGCTTTTTTTTTTTCCCTCTCTTTAAGATGGCTTCCCATGTCAATGTGGTTGAAGTGTCCAGAATGTTACATCTTTTGTCACAGTCATTATAGGCATGCCTCTTTTCATCTATTTTAATCACTCATGGGGAATTCAGTACCTGAATTCTGAGCAGTGGTTTAGGAGACGATAATCTGAATTCTAAGAATTTGTGTATATAACTGTGTCAATTCCATGTAATTATTGCAAAGTTGTACATATAGAGGGACTAAATAACACTTTGCACTCTGTAAAGTCATGAGGAATAGTAATTAAAAAACCACTGAAAGTCTCTATGAAAAGGGACATTCTTTTTTTGTTATGACTATGGACAATGCCTGGTATTTTTTATATATATAGTATTTTATATTAACATGGTGAGATCTACAACAAAACAAATAATGATATTTCTACTGTAGCCTAGATATATATGTTTTTCTATTGTTGTTATTTGATATGATCACAGGTTTCCCTTTTTCTTAACTGAGATGAATTGTGCTTCTTTATAGAAATTTTCCAAATTATGTGTGTGAAGAATTCAAATATTTTAAGATTAGACCAAAATTAAAGCCTTTTCCTTTAAGAAACCCAGCATAAACCCTACTTCTATATGTTAATTATTTAATCTACTGAAACACCATCAAAGGTAAAATCTCCAATTGTGTTAGTTTCCCTGAATGACTATTTGTCCTTATCTTTTACAATGAAATTATTTAACAAATTGTAAATGTCTTATTTTACTAAAAGAAACATTTAGCATATAATTTTTCCAGTTTAAAAAATCAGTAAGAAATATATATACATACAGTTTTCTTCTTGGTTAAATAAAACAAGAAAGATGTTGCTGTATGTGTCTTCTCATGAAACTTAAGTCAAAGGAAAGAATTCTCTTTGATTTTAATGGGGTCGAGATCTCACTCACCTATTTCCTACTGGTTCTATAAAATATTATAGTTTTATTGCTAATGTCTCTCACTCACAATTTCATCTTCTATAACTTCCATATCATGTTCATTTACTACTTTTTCATCTAACCCAAACAGTACTTTGAAAAGATGTCTTTGAGTGATCAGTCAGTGATCTGCATTAATAAATCTCCTCCTTTGAAGAGTTTGACCTTACAAAACATTACACATTTTCTGAGATGTGGTGAATGCCCAGAGCTCACTGGGAATTGACAAAATTTACAGTCATTATCAGGAAATTGTTAAAACTGAACATACAGACTGAAAGTATGGTTCTTCTTCTACTGTATACTCAGGTGCTGAAAATTTTTCGTGTATGGCTAGCTGATGATTTCAAGATAAACTAAGATGTTTTAAGTCTATTAAGCACTACTATGATAGCCTAGTCTGCATTTACATATAGTTAGAGTATTTCTTTCACAGATTTACATTTTGACTTGGATGGATCATTTCTCTTCCTTATATTATCATTCTCAAATAAAGCTGAATTTGCCACTTACCCATTTCAGCATAACACCACAAGTATTAACTAGCTCATATTTGAAAAATGCTTTGAAGATGAAAACTTTGGTATACATGATTTCAACGTGAAATCCATTACTACTAAAATACACACTTGATTTTTAAAAATATTTCTAGTCTTAAGGCACCAGTGGTTTCTGAGTGGTTTCCACTTGGCACTCTGGAATAGCTGTTTTGAAAACTGCTCATCTTTAGAAAGCTCACAGTGATGCCTACTCACCTTGTCATTTTCAAGGAAACGGAAGTAACTTTTCACTTTCCTGAAGAGTTCCAGTATTTTGCTGGTCCAAATTATTTAGAGGATAAGATTACTTGACCAAAGATTGGCTTGGCCTTTTATTTGAGTTTGAGTTCACCACTGAAATTCATTGCTTCTATGGGTTTCAGGGTGCACTGGACCTAGACATTGGAAGAACTTAAATCTATATGCATAGATGCATGTGTACTGCATTTAAACTACCAAAATAAAGCATTCTACAGCAAATCCTACAACACAAAGAACTGTCTTTTGTCATGAGCTCATTCTGTCACTGTGATGATGTGTCCTAAAATAAAAGTTATATTTATTTATACCGTAAGCTTCTTGAATGTGCAAGGAAATTGTATAAATTCTTCCAGTGTGACAGTTTTAAAAGCAGTTAAGTAATCTTCTGTAATAAACTTGATATGTCTGATATAATTCTATGAAAATCCTGTGAATCAAAAAGTATGGCTCTGCTCTTCTCAAAAAGATAAAATATTTACAAATAAAATTCAAATAGCTGAACATCAGATCAAAATCAATTATCTAATTTAAATAAGGCAAGCTGGTATTATATATTTTATCCACTTCATTGCATTTTCCATGATTTTAATTTTTACAGTTTGTTCTAAAAGTCCCGTCAACTGTCACAGGAATTCCCATGTTGTATTACCAAGATAGGTCTGTATGAACCCCTGATGGTTTCAGTACCCAGGTGTCAACAGATAAAATCCTGATGTTTATCATGCAGACCCTTTTTCAGTGGGTGGATCACTAAAACCAAATGACAGCCCCAAAAACACTTTTCAGTCAAAACACAGGTTCCAGACAGTACCTCTGTGTGTGTGTGTGTGTGTGTTCTTCATTTTAAATGGAATGAGCAGAAGCTTAGACAATTTTGATTGCTATGGATGCTAAAGAAATGGAAATGTCTAAAGATTAACAAAAAATAATGTATATTTAACTGGAAAACATTAACTATATTCTAATCACAATAATAATTCTTATTTAGGCAACTGTGTTTATTCAAATTGCTATAATATCAAGGAAAATAAGAAGCCGGAAGCCAATCACAAAACTAGGTATTTTATCATAGTTCTTTCATGTTCAGAAATTATCGACCAGCCCACTTCATTTTTCCCTTCAGTTAAACCCCACCTGGATACAGCTGTTTCCAGAAGCCTTACAACTTAATACGGCCACCACAATTCTTCAACCTCCAAACTTTTCTAACACAGCTAGCAGATTGTTCTTTCATGATAAGCTTCCCAACTTCTCTACTTATAGTTTCATTTTCTTATGCTACTTTCTTATGTCTCATTTTGGCCTAAATCTAAGCCTTTGCAATCTTTTTCTTTTGATTGCAATTTGTTACTCCCTTTACCAAAGTCTTGATAAGAGGCATTATGGAAGTTAACAGTTTGGAAGAAATTGTTCAGTTACCTAATGAGCCTAGCCATCTTGCTGCCAGTGCTGTGTAGGTTTATATTTGAATTGGTCAGTCTTACAAGGTTATTCAACAAAATATAACATTTGCACAGATCGTTATTTTTACATCAATTAAATAGAGCAGATGATGGAATTGTACAGCTCAAACTGAAACTTGTTTTGAAGTGTAATGAAACATTTATTTTACTAATCTTGAGTGTTCTGTAATTTCTGTCTTCTTTTCTGTTATTGCTGATTAGAACATCAATATATTTTATCAAAACATCATTTTATGTCCAGAATTTCTCCTAAGACCTTATATATACTCAGTGATGTCTCAGTCCTTCACTTATATTACAGAAATTAACTGCATTAATAACAGAGAACAATAATGTTTGAAAAATTGCCATAACAATTACCTATCTTTGAAAGTGAATAATTCACCACAAAATATCAAAAATGGACAAATGCGATTGCTTAGACCTTGTTTAGGGAGACTGAGAGACAAAACAATGTAACTGTTTTGACCATCATTATATTCTTAGTTTGAAATATAATCCATAAATTAGAATGAAATTTTATCACATTTTGATCACATTAATGTTAACAATATAAATTTCCAAAAGAACAAAATAATCTGTTTAATAAAAACAGAAGGTTGTGATAAAGTATGTTTATTTAAAGACACTTCTGAGAGTGGAAGTTCTTTGACTTTTGGACTTGGTATACAGGTTGCTTAATCTAAACAGTGAGTTTATGGAGTTGAAATTTTGGCAACTTAATTTGAATTGTGTGTTTTTCAAAATGTCCACTGCTGTAGTACTATCCAATTAAGGAGCTATATTAAATTGCAGACACTAGTGTAGTGCTATCTGTTACAAATAAAACTTTTATGGGCAATATCAGAAAGTTTTATTTATAACAGGTTGCATTTATAAATTACTTATAAATGAAAATTATCTAAGTACTGATTTTTACAATGCCTTTAACAAGACTGAAATAAAAGAATTGTGTTAAAGGAAATAGTCTTTTCCAGTAACTTTTATAGCTATTTTTATATATTTTAGACCAATGTGGATTAGATTTAGTCATATGGAGATTATATTTGTACAAAAGGTGACCAGCAGTGAAGCAGTACACATATATCATAAGCTATTTTTAACTTCCCTTGTATTTCAGGTCTGATTCCTTTAGCTATTGAAATATGAATACCTCAAGTGCATGTAATACTTTATCCTGTTTTTAAGGTAAGGTCACCTGTGTTCAATTAAAAAAAAAAAAAATTACTGTTCTTTTTAAAGCTGTTGTAATGAACATACTCTTGTATTAGTAAAGGACTTAAAGTGCACTGTTTTTTAAAGAACATTTTTTCAGACACTATAAATTTAAAGCTATTCTACCAGAATAAAAGAGATGAAGTATTGGATACACAAAGTTTCCAATTTCTATAGCTGAGTAACACTCCTGTAATGAATACATCCATACCACAGGATAGATTTCAAGGATTAAATAAATTAAAGTGTAGAATATTCATAAGTTCAGGTCCAGTAGTTGCAATAAGAAGTATCTGTGATCAGTTCTAGACTGGGAAGAAAGCAAGAAGGAACTTATGTACTCAAAGAGCTTTTATGTCAGAACTGATAGCTTACTAAAGTGATTAACATTTTCTCCTCTATTCTTCCAGCTTAGACAATCAACTGTTTATTTCTGCATGGCAATTCTGTCTGGCCATATCTGAGGTCCATGTCTGTAGGTACAACAGAGAAATTCGGACATAAAACTTTTTTTTTTTTTTAATTACTTAGGATGCTAATTGTACTTTACTACCAGGTGGGATGGAAGATTGAATGAGAGACCGTTATCACACTGGTGGCAAGATAGCAACGTCCCATGGCCCAGGAGATTTACAGGGATTCTGTCTTTGCTACTGCAGTTGTCCTCAGATTCGGTGTTTATGTATCCCTCACGATGGCCTTCAGCACCATTTCAGAATCGCATGTGCACTTTTGGAAAACAACTTGCTGGATGTCCAAATGCTCACCCCTTGCAGGTTATCCTCAAGCTTTGCTGGTGTTGAATGAAAGGCAGAACTGTTATGGCTTGGATGATCTGTCTCTGCTGCTGTGTGCTTGTTTGATCCCTGTGCTGTTTACCATAACATTTGCCTTTGAGCAGGGGAGAATCAATGGTGGGCTTTTGCTGAAATGCTTAGTTTGAGACACAGTTTTGACTGAAATGCTGTTCAATTTAGTTCACTTGGAGAGTTTGGAGCAAGGATGTTCAATGAGAAGGTACTGAAAGAAGAAGGGCTGTTGCAGGACACAACTGGTAGCTGTGTACAAAGCTGTATAAGAACATACATTTATAGGCAATCTAGCTGGCAAATGGTCTTCAGTCTGTATGCAAAAGGGAAAAGGTCATAAATAGAGTATTTAAAGATAGCCACACTAATTTGCTTGTCATTTTTTTTCTCCTGTGAAGTGTGACTCTACTGCTTTTTTCAACTTTTTTTATTGTTGAGTGATATTTTGTTTAGCTAGAGGTGAACACACTTTGGGTTTATTTAGGAGGGGAAACTTTCAGACATTAATTCAGTAATTAATTAGAGGGAGGTTGGCTTCTAGAGGTTACTGGAATTGGAACAGCTCCAACTTCTGCACATCCCAGCTGGCTGCTGTAAGCTATTGTTCTGTCATATTTTAAAAGAGGACAGACAGACAGACAAGTGAGTTCTGTAAGGTCCTATATATATCTTGAATTTAACAGACTTTTTAAGGTGCTTAGGAAATACTAGGCTGTGGCAGCCAAATAGGGACCCAAATAGGTTTGGGTTTGTCTTGCTTTGGTTTTTTTGTGTTTTTAAGCTATCCCTAAAAGTGCAGTATGTTAGAAAGAGGATAGACCTTTAAATTTCATCAGTAGCTTGAAGACCAGTGAAATGCTAACCTAGTGGGTGAAATTATATGAGCTGTGCTGACCCTCGGCCTGTCTGTTGTCAGGATCCTGAAATGTTTGGAAATTAACTGAGACAAAAGATCAGGTTAATTATTATTCTATTTTGCTAGTTTTGATTCCACCCTTGTCATTCAAAGACAACTTGTAGACCTGAAATATACCTACAGAAAATAATCTCTGAAAATATATCAGCGAATGGATTTATTCATGTTATTAAAATACAAAGTTTCACATATAAGGCTAAAATATTTCATTTAAATTAAAATATGTAACAGGAACTATTATCTACTGATATGTAACAGCAAAGTTTGTAGAAAGCATGCTATCACTTTTTCACATTAGATTCCTAATATTCCATCTGTTCAAGTATCCAGTTATCAGGCATTGTAACTACAAATATTCTGCCTCCTTAGTTGTGTCCTACGTTATGTATGGAACCTTCTTTCTGAAGCGGAGCAGAAACAGTTAACAACTACTTAAACTAAGAATGATGAGGGAGGGAGAGAGTAACCAGCAGCCCTGAGAAGGAGCTACCAACAGGGTCAATGAGTAAAAGGCATGGGGTAATATGATATGACATGAAAGGAATATCAAAATCGACAAAAAGAGGCTTAAGTGAGGTGACCTCCAGTACTTGCATGTCAGCAAAGAAGATCCTAAAAGGCACCATTATGGGTAAATTCCCCACAACCTCTCCAGGAACTGAACATGCTGGGGTGCCTCTCTGAGGTTGCTGTATATTAATGCACGCAGTATGGGGAATAAACACAATGAATTAGAGAAATGTGTGCAGTTGCAGGACTATGATCTTGTTGGGACATGGAGATGTGGTGGGATGGCTCCCATGACTGAGGTGTTGCAATGAAGGGACACAGGCTCATTAGGAAGGACAGGAAGGGAACACAAGGCGGGAAGAGGTGCTCTTTATGTGACAAAGCAGCTGGAGCGCATGGAAGCTCTGCCTGGGGACAGAAAGGATGAATCCAGGATGAAGTTAGGAATGTTAAACTGCAGATGGAACTGAACCTGGCCAGGGATGTCAAAGACAACAAGAAGGGCTTCCATAAGCATAGAGGTGACAAAAGGCAGCCTGGGTAAATGTGGGCCCATTGTTCAACAAGATGGGGGACTTGGTTACACAGGACATGAAAAAAGCCAAAGTACCGAATGCTTTCTTTGCCTCAGTCTTTACTGGTAAGACTGGCCTTCAGAAACCTCAGGTCCCAGAAATAAGGGGAGATATCTGGACCAGGAAATATGTACCCTTGGTGGAAGAGGATCGGGAGGAGTGGCTGATACACCAGAGGGTCCTGCTGCCATCCAGGGAGACCTCAACAGTCTGGAGAAGTGAGATTACAGGAACCTCATGAAGTTCAACAAAGGGAAGTGCAAAGTCCTGTACCTGAGAAGGAACAACCCCAGGCATCAGCATATGCTGGGGACACCAAGTTGAACATGAGCCAGCAATGTGCCCTTGCCACAAAAAAGGCTAATGGTATCCTGGGCTGCATTAGGCAAACTATTACCTGCAAGTTGAGGGAGGTGATCCTTCCCCTCAGCCCTGGTGAGGGCATACCTGGAGCACTGTGTCCAATGCTGGGCTCCCCAGTACAACAGACACATAGAATCATAAAATCATAGAATATCTCAAGTTGGAAGGGACCCATAAGGATCGATGGACATAGAAACATAGAATCATAGAATCATTAAGGTTGGAAAAGACCTCTAAGGTCATCGAGTCCAACCGTCAACCCAACACCCCCATGCCCACTAAACCATGTCCCTAAGCACCTCATCTATACGTCTTTTAAATACCTCCAGGGATGGTGATTCCACCACTTCCCTGGGCAGCCTGTTCCAAGGCCTGACCACTCTTTCAGTAAAGAATTTTTTCCTAA
>VZTQ01004612.1:70547-92167 GCA_013400755.1 Pelecanoides urinatrix | reverse complement strand
TGAGTAGCCTGCCCCTTCTTCCAAAGGAGATAAACTCTCCTTTTCTTCTTGAGTCCCAGCAAGAGTTCTCTGTTCAGCCAGGCCAGTCATCTTCCCCGCCCATTCTTTTTTCGGCACATGGGGACGGCCCGCTCCTGCGCCTTTAAGACCTCCTCCTTGAAGAACGTCCAGCCTTCTTGGATCCCTTTGCCCTTCAGGACTGTCTCCCAAGGACATGGACATGCTGGAGAGTCCAGCAAAGGGCCACAAAGATGATGAAGGGACTTTTCTCCTATGAGAAAGGCTGAGAGAGCTGGGACTGTTTAGCACTAGAGAAGAGAAGGCTCAGGGGAGTTCTCATCAAATGTGATGAGACAGTGGAAAGAAGATAGAGCCAGGCTTGTTTCAGTGCTGCCCAGTGCCAAGACCAAAGGCAATGAGCAGAAACTCAAACACAGGAGGTTCCCTCTGAATATCAGGAAACACTTTTTTACTGTGAGGGTGACTGAGCGCTGGCACAGGCATCCCAGGGAGGTTGTGAAGTCTCCATCCTCGGTCATATTCAAAAACCATCTGGACAAGGTCCTGGGCAACTCGATCTAGGTGACCCTGTTGTAGCAGGGGGGTTGGACCAGATGACCTCCACAAGTCCCTTCCAACCTCAACCCTTCTCTGATTCTGAGATTGTGTGACTCTGAAGTCAGTATTCCATACACTATGGATGCCTAATACTATGCACTGTTTCTGAGAAATTGTGAATAAACATTGAGCATTTCTTCCTTGGACTTCTTATTTACTGACTCTTTTACTTAATGATAAGATAAAAATGTCTATTTCCTGATCCCTACAGAAAGTTACTAGTTGTTCATCCTGAGAAAACACTGAATTAATTCCTACCATAGTAAACAGACTTGATTCATGTATGTTTTCCAGCACTTCAAATTGCCCTTCATACCAATAGGATGAAAGATCTTTATACAGCTTTAGTCTCTCTGCACAAGCAACTGTTTGCTACCCTTTCCCTGTTCTTCACTGATGAGGATGGATCACCTGGGTTTGTACGTTGCTTCTAAGCTGTTAGCAAGCCTCTGTGGCCATTCACACACTCTGGTGTTTTTTGCTTTGAAAAATATTTCAACATAATATTTCTACACCCCTATGACATGCTTTGACCAGTTCTTGATGTCACTTGGATGCCTTTGATACACATCTTTGTTAGTCATCAAGAATTTTTATTAATTATCATTATTATGCTTTGACTTTTTTTTTTTTTTAAATAAGTACTCTTATGATGATGTTTTCTGGTTGCAATCACTGGTAACATAACACCTTTTTAAGTTACCCTTGTTGTTTCAGTGTGGCTTTGTACAGAAAGTTTAAACAACTTCTGGCAATCACTTCATAACTGGAATCCAGATCCCTAGTTAACAAAAAAAAATCCATAACAGATAGTTAAGGCATGGAGTAAGGCAATAACAGCTCAAAGCAGAAGAAATTGATGGAATACAACTCTATATTTAGAAATAACGTTCAATAATGGCCTATCAGTGTTGGTCAGTAGATGTTGATAATAAATTTTCCTTCTCCATGCAGCTGTTCCCAGCAGTCACTGATGGGTTCCACAGGATTGTCTACTCTTTGTCATTGTTTCCCAGTTCATATTAATATTGGCTGATCAACCGTTACTCTTGGAAAGTCCTGGTCTCATCATGGACCTAGAATTCAGGGCTGAATTTGTCATGCAGTTTCTTAAGTATCTATATTTGACATTTTCAGGGTTGTTTTTTTTCCTCTTTGATAATATTAAATGTCTCCACATTCCCTATAGATGGTGAACTGTATCCCTTTATCTCTGACAGTCCAACAGCCAAAGTAAAAAAAAAAAAAACCCTACTATTAGAAAAATTATAAACTACTATGTTCATAATTGAATCTGCTCCTTACATACTATATAAAGAATTTTTTTGCCTGGTTATTTTAATTGGCTAGTTCCTCAGTGAGTATCCTGATCACGTAATCAGGCTCGAGTTATTAGCAGTGTCTTGTATTCAATTAATTCTATGCATTTCTGAATATATAATATGTCTTGTTTTTTAGTACTACTAGCTAGTACCTAATGTCTTCGGTTGCACAGCTATAATAAATTAGATCTAAGGTCGGTATGACACTGATTTAGCTTATTCTAGGAGGGTAGAAAATTAAAGAAGTTCTGCTTGTTCTGTAGTCATTTGTAGAAGTGGAGGGAGCAAGTGTGTTCTTAACTATTAACCTTCCATTATTTTCAGTTTTGTGGTCTTATGAAGGTTCTATTTTTGTATCAAGCAATCATAATAATTTCACATTAATATTTTTGCTTTGGTCTTATTAGCACTCCACATTTGGTTCTGACAACCAGAACTCCATGACAACTGTCCACACAAGAATATCACTATCCACATAGAATCATAGAATCATTAAGGTTGGAAAAGACCTCTAAGGTCATCAAGTCCAACCGTCAACCCAACACCCCCTATACCCACTAAACCATGTCCTTGAGCACCTCATCTATACGTCTTTTAAATACCTCCAGGGATGGTGATTCCACCACTTCCCTGGGCAGCCTGTTCCAAGGCCTGACCACTCTTTCAGTAAAGAATTTTTTCCTAACATCCAGCCTAAACCTCCCTTGGCGCAACTTGAGGCCATTTCCTCTCGTCCTATCGCTGGTTACTTGGGAGAAGAGACCAACCCCCACCTCACTACAACCTCCCTTCAGATAGTTGTAGAGCGCGATGAGGTCTCCCCTCAGCCTCCTCTTCTCCAGACTAAACAATCCCAGCTCCCTCAGCCGCTCCTCATAAGGCTTGTTCTCCAGGCCCTTCACCAGCTTCGTTGCCCTTCTCTGGACACGCTCCAGCACCTCAATGTCCTTCTTGTAGTGAGGGGCCCAAAACTGAACACAGTACTCAAGGTGCGGCCTCACCAGCGCCGAGTACAGGGGCACGATCACCTCCCTGCTCCTGCTGGCCACACTATTCCTGATACAGGCCAGGATGCCGTTGGCCTTCTTGGCCACCTGGGCACACTGCCGGCTCATGTTCAGCCGGCTGTCAACCAGCACCCCCAGGTCCTTTTCCTCTGGGCAGCTTTCCAGCCACTCTTCCCCAAGCCTGTAGCGTTGCCTGGGGTTGTTGTGGCCGAAGTGCAGGACCCGGCACTTGGCCTTGTTGAACCTCATGCAGTTGGCCTCGGCCCAACGATCCAGCCTGTCCAGGTCCCTCTGCAGAGCCTTCCTGCCCTCCAGCAGATCAACACTCCCGCCCAGCTTGGTGTCATCTGCAAACTTACTGAGGGAGCACTCGATCCCCTCATCCAGATCGTTGATAAAGATATTGAACATCTTCACCATAATCAGAACTCCAGTCCTACTTTTTATATAGTCAGACCTCCTACTGTATCACAGCATACAGAAAACAATCTGTCAAATAGTCATATTACAGTTTCTACAAGAAACTTCTATGATGACTAGTAACATAATCAGGGCTTCTTTCTTATAATTGAAATATTTTGAATGCCATAGTAATTTTTGATTGCCATAGTAATTCTCTACCTGTGCAATAATTGTAACATAGCATCAAATACTTGCAACATCATCACTACTTTGTGCGAAGTCAGAGGTGCATTACAGGTCTTCATACCAACATATTTTTATACAAATCTATAAACAAGAAGCACTCCATTCTTGACTTAGTCAATTCCATGGCACCACCATACACTGATTCTGGTTTCTTCCTCAGCCCCTTATTTCTGTATTACTCTGTGAAATCCATTTCTATGTAGCTCCATGACAAACGTGTAGAAGAGCTCCATGCCTTTCACTGACACAAATCATTGACGTATCAGACATCTATCCCTTGTGGATGGAGGATAATCAAATCTCTATCAGAGAAATATATCCAAGGCAACCGTATAGAATCACAGAATTGCAGAACAGATGATGTTGAAAGGGATCTCTGGAGACTGTCTAGTTCACTGCCCCTGTGCAAAACAGGATCAGCTACAGCAGGTTGTTCAGGGCCTCCCTAATTCAGGGGAGATGGAGACTCCACAACTTCTCTGAGAAACCTGTTCCAGTGTTCTGGAAACAAATCTCTAAACTTGGCAGAGACGTGGAATCATGCCCATCTTGGCATAGACACTGTTCTTTGACACACAAATTAGTGGTCCATTGCTTATTGTTAGTGCATGCAGACATACACCCATACTCATGTGCAGAAAACCACTGCATCAGCTTTACAAATGTCAGGAGTCAATGGCCATCTCTGATGTGCAGAGGAACACAACTCTGACCCAGGCAGACTTCTGTTCCTTTATCTTATACAGAGAGCTCCATCTCTGTTACTGCATACATAGAATCAGTGCCTACTCCTGACATAGGCAGGTCCCCTTTCTAACACCTGGTGAGTTTCTATTGAGGTAGAATTGCAGCATGCCTAGAGAGAAACAAGAGTACATTTCTGTTGCTGGCACAGGTTTAATGAAAATCACTGTCCTGGGAAGTACTCCAAACCCACATTGAGACAGGTAGCTATCTAAGCACATTTTCTAAGTCTGCAGAGCTATCTAAAAATCTTATACTTACTAAAGTTAAACCTCAGTTTTTGAAAACTACGGGGAACTATCATCATCTCTCTATACCTGGGGCTCCTGAAAAATCAAACATATTTGTATATTAAATACATGTCTGTGATACCTTGACCTGCATAACATTGTACCTATATGGATACATACAAGTATATCTTCTGGTCACTAATACCAGCAGACAGTCTAACAGCTAGACTCAAACAAGACCATGTCCTGTAGCAATAGCTTTATCTTTTTTTATATCATTTTTGTATATCTGACATATCCAGAATATTTTCCTCTTCACTAATATCAAATGGCTCCATACTCTCTATGAGTGGTAAACTGTATTCCCATCTCTGACTTTAGGGTTCATCTCCAACTTAGCTCTTTATTTCTAACATACAGAAGTTTACATGATCCCTCCTGTGATGTCCAGGGTTGCTGCAATCTTTGAACAAATGCATCACAGCATGCCATCCTATGCATATGCAAAGATGCATCTACATCACTCTGAGTAGTTCACTATCAGATCTATCAGATTTTTGAGACTCCACCATGGACCTGAAGTCTCTAGTTTTCTATCTGTTCCCTTGGCACATTTAATATGGGTAAGGATAGGACAGTACAACAATGGAAATCCAGCTTCTGATTTATAAAAGGCTCTGTGTCCATCATTTACATGAGAATGTAAATATGTAATAAGTACAAGACAACATTAATGGTTTTCCATCTTATCCATTTTTCTGTTCTGTACAGGGATTTTTCTCCCTTTCTACCTTTAGGACATACCAGATCCTTGTGTTCCCATCTTTGGGCTCCATTTCCATCTTCGTTGTAACAGGCTTTTGTTGAAATGTTGAACTTGTTGAAACTGGTTCCTTATGTCTGATGCACTCTAATCTCTATTTCTTACAAATAGAAAATGTCATCCCTTGGTCAGGGGTATTAAGGGGTCCATCTCTGTTTCTGAAATAGTTGGATCTTCACCTGTGCTTCTGAGATGAAATTTTGCCTACAATTCTGACCTACTTAAGACTACAATTTTCATTCCTGACCAGTAGAAGTCTCCATCCCCACCTGAGGCTCTGTGCCCATCTCTGATATAGCAAAGTTCCAGACATAAATAGACATGCATCTCTATTTATGTGTTGATAGCAGATACATGTTTGTTCTTTCTGCAGTTCCGTAGGGGTGCCATGAGTCACTATTTGCCAGTAGGACTTGGTATTGATGTTGACTACCCTTTGAACATTGCAGTCCAGCCAATTTCACACCTGCCTTATCATACAATTATCCAGTCCATATCTCACCAAACTGGCCTTGCTCACATCAAAGTAAACAACCTTGACTTCTCTCATCAAGACAATGACCAGCAAATCCAGTACAGAGGACTACTAAGATGGTCAGGAGCATATGAAATATAAGAAGAGGTTGAGAGAAATTATTTTCTTCAGCCTTAGGAAGAAAAGGAAAGGAGAGAGGATACTCCTATCTTCAACTCCCTGATGAGAGGATGTAGAGAAAACAGAGCCAGATTCTTCTAAGTGATGTTCAGTGACAGGAAGAGATATAAAGGATCCAAGTTGCAAACCCGGAAATTGTGATTAAATATATGGAAAAAATGCTTTTGTGGTGAGTATAGTCTATCAATGACAGAGGTTTCATAGGAACTTCCACCCAGTTGTCTTCCTCCCTCTCCTCGTAAATGCAAATATGTGCTTATTCTTGAAGCATACATATAATTCTTTTGGACTGTTCTCATTTTTAAATTTTAGTAGTAAATTGCAAGTAATATGAGATAAATCATGAAGCAGTGTAGGTTTTCTAACTTAAGGTTCAGTATATTTGGATAATTTCATTCTTTTTGAAGAATTAACGGACTTTTATCTTTCAGTATATGGGAGAGAAAAGTTGAATAAATAGTTTCAAATTCAACCTCACTGCTTTGCCTTCTGATATGTTTCAGAAAAGAGTGCTTTAATAATGCAGAGGAAACACTTTGAACTTTCATTTTTTAGAAAAGCTGCAGTCAGAAAGAATAGAACAGGAACCTCTAAATTACAAAAAAAAAAAAAAAAAAAGGCAGCAGAACACTAGGATTTCAACTGAAACTTTGAAACTCCTTCTAAAGTCTGGTATAAAATGCTTCCTGACTCTTTAAGAAGTTTTACCTAATGTCTTCCCCCAGCACTTCCATTTTCCAAGCAAATTTCACTGTTGGAAATCTGATCCAATGGTAAATTCACAGATATAAAATAAGATTAGAAGACTACCATTTTCTTCAGAACTGGAAATGAAGACCCTAATCAAAGTGTGTTTATCCTAAATATTTCCCTGGGTGATCACTTAAAATAGTCCTCAAAACTTTCACTATAACAGAATTAAATTAATTGGTTTACATCTTACCAATGAGTTCCTGCAGTGGTTATTTTTTCTTTTAATTAGCATAATCATAGATATTGCTCAGTTCTGACTGTTTAAAGATAGCTAGAACTATAGAACAGTTTTCTTTAGGATTAGAGATACAGGTTTTGGGACTTTGGTATTTCCTATATGTTTAACCAAGCCTAGCTTTAAAAAAAAAAAAAAAAAAAGAACAAAACAAAAAAACCCAAACCATGCACAAAAAGAAACATTTTGGAATTCTTGTTAATATGCAGCACATTCATTATTTTCTTCCCTAGTAATTTTGAATTCAAATCTAGCATTTTTCCAATACAGACATGCAAATATTTTACTCATGGGCTTTTTTTTTTTTGTTTAAGATGGCAAGTAATTTTCATGAAACAGTTGTCTCATGTATCTGTGCATCCTTTTATTGC
The DNA here is from genome assembly GCA_013400755.1 of Pelecanoides urinatrix. Taxonomy (NCBI): domain Eukaryota; kingdom Metazoa; phylum Chordata; class Aves; order Procellariiformes; family Procellariidae; genus Pelecanoides; species Pelecanoides urinatrix. The sequence continues at coordinate 84,761 of VZTQ01004612.1, read as the reverse complement.
TAGCTGAAACTTTCAGAGTTATTCCCTCACTCAGACGAGTATATTTAAACTATGACCTGTTTATCCATCTTCAAGATCTGAATGTTCTCTCTCCCATCTTCATTCATGACATATTTGCATGTTTATGTAACACATTGATGGGGGTATGGATGCCAGTTTTAATTCTTCCTACCTTTGCTGAGCCAAGCAGCCGCTTCTGTGTTATGTTCAAGCAACACCTTTGGAAGCAGAGATATCAGAGTGCTTTTTCAGTTGCTGATTTAGTACCAAGTAAGCAGCTGAACCAGATGACTGGCTGCATATAGATGTATGGTAAAATAATGAAGCCTTTAGAAGCTGTTAAAACGTGATAGTGATAACAATAACATAGTTATACAGGCCAGTGGTTTTGTAATGCTGAACAGATACTGGGCAATGTGGAGCATTCTCTCCCCTAAATAACAGGACCTGAAAATATGTAGGGAGGCATTCCACATTCTGCAGGACAAGGCCAATATGGTGAGATATGGTCTCTAGCTGTTAACACTCACAGAAAATTCAGGAATGCTGTCCTTTATTCTGAGAACACGGGGAATGCAAGTTCCTTTCACATCTTACGCTGCAACACGTTAGAGATGTTTGAGATCTAGTTCTGGCAATCAGACTAAACCATGCTTCCTAACAGACATAATTAAATTGGCCTGGAGCTATAGCTGGAGAAAGTAAGTTTCTTTCTAGATAAAAATATACATTAATAGTTCTGTTGACAGCACTTGAAATATGATCTATCACTGGACTTAAGTGTATAAAACATAAGCCTGTGAGTATTCCCACAGGCTTGAGGTTCTTCATAGGCCTAAGAGCCTAGCTAATTCATGGCCCTAAGCATGTTGCTGGATCATGGCCCAAGTTACTTAATTAACTATACTGAAAATAGCTTTCATCAAAAAATTAAGAAATAAAATCAAAGCACTAATACCTTTTGTATCAGACAGAAAATCCATAGCTTTATTCACCACCATCAGCTTCCAATAATCTCCTCCCAATGTTTCCTTACTTCTCCCAGCCACTCTCTCACAACTGCCCCTCACCCTTCCACCCTTTGAAACTGTCACTGACTTTCCCAGATCCCTCAATGACCCCCTCAGCTTCCTTTACCCTCACAGCTCCTCAAACCACATTCTCCTTTTTGGCCCTGATATTGTACCTCTGCTAACCAAATTCTGAGCTCTTTCTTCCTCTCTTCCAGAACCAGCTCATTCACCTCTCAAAAACTGAATTTAGCCCATGTTTATGATGAGCACTGAGCTTCTTCTGTGTCAATGTTTTGAGCAAAAGCTGCCTTAGATGTCCTGTCCAGTATTACTCAAACCTGGTGTCCTGGTTTCAGCTGGGATAGAGTTAATTTTCTTCATAGTAGCTAGTATGGGGCTGTGTTTTGGATTTGGGCTGGAAACAGTGTTGATAACACAGGGATGTTTTCGTTCCTGCTGAGCAGTGCTTACACAAAGTCAAGGCATTTTCTGCTCCTCACCCAACCCCACTAGCGAGCAGGCTGGGGGGGCACAGGAAACTGGGAGGGGACACAGCTGGGACAGCTGACCCCAACTGACCAAAGGGATATTCCATATCATATGATGTCATGCTCAGCACATAAAGCTGGGGGATGAAGCAGGAAGAGGGGGATGTTCAAAGTGATGGCATTTGTCTTTCCAAGTAACTGTTATACATGATGGAGCCCTGCTTTCCTGGAGATGGCTGAACACCTGCCTGCCGATGGGAAGTAGGGAATGTATTTTTTGTTTTGCTTTGCTTGTATGCGCAGCTTTTGCTTTACCTCTTAAACTGTCTTTATCTCCACCCTCGAGTTTTCTCACTTTTACTCTTCCGATTCTCTCCCCCATCCCACCAGCGGCGAGTGAGCGAGCAGCTGTGTGATGCTTAGTTGCCGCTTGGGGTTAAACCATGACACAAGGTTTTCTGGCTGATAAAGAAAGACGGGTGAACAGAAAAGACAAAACCAAGGGAGACAGAGAGAAGAACAAGAGAAAAAGGAAAAGTATATATTTTTAAAAAAATATACTAAATAAGTTATTATAAAATAATCCTAAACTTTTGGAGTTTTTGAGCTGTATTACACCTTGGGATATTGACGAATAAGTAAACAACCCAGCCTTTTCCTAGGATTCTTCTATTAAAATAAGATCCCCATGATGCACAGATATGTACTATTACTTTTCTATGTTTTCTCACAGTTCTGACTGTCACAGTTTTTTCAGTAACAGTGCCTTATGAGCAGCATTCATCTAATCCTATACAATTTTGACTTTTTGATATTGAAGAGTTGTCTGATTTTTGGAGAGCTATGTTGCCATCTGGGGCTGCATCAAGTCTGGTGACACTAATATGGTTGTTAAGGTTGTAGGCTACTTTGCTTTTGCTTTAATATAATTAATTGAATCTTAGAGATTAAAATTCAATTTTTTTTCCTGTATAGTTTACAATATTTTTCTGACAAATCATTTAAAATACAAGGTGAGAAAATTTGGGGGGGTAAGGTTTTCCATTTGTGCTCTTTTTTTTTAGCATACTATGATGTTCTTTCACATATTTTGAGATGTCATGGTCTAATGCAGTCATTTTGATTCATTGTTTCTCTCAGCCTTAATCCTCCTTTTCTATTGTTTCTTTTTTAGCCATTCCTAGGTCCATTCAATCACTGAAAAAATCTGGATTGTTGACTTCTTAGTCTAAGCTAAATAACTATATTTAAGCAGCAAATCATTTAAGGAGAATATGTCAATGTGTGATGGACAAAACTATAAAGAAAATTTGAATAATTTCTTTTCTATGTAGCTTAAAAGTAGAAATAGGGATGTGTGAACATGAGAAGAGGAAAGCTTTACTTAACTAGAGTGGCAACTGTTACATTTCTTCACTGGACAATAGTCTGCCAAGTGAAAATAAACCTTCTTCAATGCTTGTGACAATTACAATTGCAATTTGACAAGTCCTGGGAAATGTGATCAATCCTCATTAGGGGAAATAATCCCATTATCAGTCTGGGGAAAACGAAAAGCGGTTACTTCTTATGGCTCCTCTGATGCTACTTTCCACCCCTGCTTTGCTGAAGTGCCATAAGTTAGAAGATATATTCTGGTTGGTATCACAGCATAACATCCATACCTTCATAGCAGTTCCTTTGCCTGTGTGCTCCTTTAGCATTACTCTTAGATACAGTCCCATCCATTTCACATATCATCATCTCCATAAAATGGAATTCAGTTGTCTTATCCTGACCCAGTTCCATTTGTGTTCTTAAAGTGTCTCCTCTATAGCCTTGGACTTCCAGACTTTCAATTTTTTGCTTATTAGCTCTTCATGTTTCTTCAAATCTGAGTCTGTGGCTTCAGCAATTTGTTTTTTCATATTCAGTGAGTCCAGAATAATGTAAGGTCCTATTAGAGATCTATCAATCCTGAAAGGCAGACAAGCAGCAGAAATTTATTTCGTATCACAAAATAGCTTTTTTTAAAAACAAACTAAAATTAGTAGTCAACTGTAAGACAATATCTATGTATTGCAGGGAAAATTCGTGAAGAATGGTTCATATACTTGCCAGGTGGCAATATTAACTGAAGTGTCAAAATTTTCTTTTGTGTGTAGTAGCCAGCTCTTAAAACTGCATCATGACACATCAGTGGTAGGTTTGGGGTTTTTTTTCAGATATTATTTATATATTTTTATGTTGGTTATTCAAGATGTCTTCATCTACCTTCTTTTTTTTTTTTAATCACTGAGGTACCCAGTTCACAGGCTGATATTCCATGAGATTTCTCTCGTATCAAGCTCAATAGTTTACTTGACCAATCCTCTTCTTATCAGAATTGAGAAAAGAAATTAAACTCTTCAGGCATAGTAGGTACAGTGAAACAGTAAGTCTAACAGAGCCAAACATACTTTTCCCAAAAATACAATTTTTTTTTTTTCCATATTCCGTGCAACATGTCACTTGGGTCAAATACTGGCTTATAACTTGGCAGACTCAAAGACTCCATGAACTAAAACAGGTTCAGACACCTGGTTGGGATTCACATCACCAGATATAAAGTCTGTAATGCAAATATGTATGTCTGAGTGAGTTATGTTCCTTCATAGTTTAACTGGGAATAAACTTTTGTAGTTTAACTGGGAAAAAGAACATGTCAAAGGAGGGTTTCATCTCATTGCAAAGTACCTGCCTAAAATAGGTCAGATGAATAAATGCTCTGTAGGTGTCTAAATTTAGATGAGGTGAATCATGCCCTGATTCATTAGGAGACATGAGTAAGCTGTGGATTGCCCATTAACTCAACTGTGATTTAGCCAGGTGCTTGACTGGCTGAAAGAGATAAAAATTGGATGTTTTTGAAAATGAAGTCCTAATATGGCCAGATGAAGTAATGTTAAGCAACAGCAAGCAGAAAAGATGGTTGGACATACAGATGAGACGAGATAGTATCATTAGGTATTAGATTGCCTATTAGCTTAGATACATTTAAAGTGAATTTTTAGCTCAGTTTCGATCGTCTTATAGTTTAGGCAGCTGTTTGGACTTACTCTCATTTTGCCTATACTGTTTTATCCATCCTTAATTCAATCTCTGTCAGAAATCAGCGTGCATCACTTCTTTTTTGGAACAGAAATCTATCAACTTACGGCTTTGTCACAAGAATATCCATCTCCATTCAGCCCAGTGTTCATTCCCANCCATTGGCCAGCTGGGCCCACCAGCCCGGCCCTGCTCGTTGCCCAGCAACAGCCAAAGCTCAATGGGCCATTAACGCTCCTTTCATACCCAACTGAAACACAGCACAGCACATCCCCAAGCTATGGGGAGGAAAGTTAACCCTGTCCCAGCTGGAACCAGGACAGTATTGTACAGAGGCTTCTGATTATCCTTAATTATTATGTAATAAGATTATAATAATAACGTTGTAACTTTATGGCAGCAAACCTCATGTTTACTGCTCTTCTTGTATCTTACATAAACAAGGAGAAAGCCTTTGAATTTGTATTTGTTCTTTGAATTTGTACTTGTTTTTCTGGTTCTTTTCATTCTTTAGTATTCTGTAACTCTTCACTTTTTAAATGTTATTTGCTGCATTTAGAAACAAAGACAGACTTTCTTCTGACTTATGTATACCGCTTGTGGTAGGTTTTTCATAATGAATTATTATCCATAAAATGGACACAGGCCCCAGTTTCACATTATAGGAAGGAGACAAATGAAAAATAGGATTTTGTTCATAACACAGTGTTAACAGCAATTACATTATTTTTTTATTGGAACATGGGAAAAAATGAATTAAAAACCTTAGTTCCACTCCACAGAGCACACTCATATATCAGTTTTGGAAATCAAAAACAAAATATAACTGTGTGTAGACAGAAAACAAAATCCAAGTCATTTTGATGTAGAATGTTAGTGTTGGGATCATTTTAGGAGTCTGTCTTTGTCAATATTAAAAAATGTGCTTATGTTGTTTATCAGCTTAATGATACTATTGGGTCTGTCAAACAAGCAAAAATGTCAAATAACATTCAAACGTAAAATGTTAGTGCTTTGTAATTTTTTTTAATCTTCATTTATTCTACTATTTTTCTTTAGTACTTCTTTTGACGTTAGTAAGCTTCTTTCTCTCCTTAAAAAAAGGAAATGTCTTTTGTGAAATAGTCGCTAATAACTAGGAAGTGGACTGTAGTGACCCAACCTGATGGGAAATACAATGGCAACTGGCAGGATTGCTGACAAATCTATATACATAATGTAATATTAATGTGATTGTGCAGTGTATAACCCCAGCTGATAGTTCGGAAGGTCTAAAATAAATTTAAAAAAAATCAATGCGCTAAAACAACAAAATGCTCTTCTACATAGTGGGACTGAGAACAGATGAATTAGTTTTGCATTATTTTGTAAAAGTAGTAGATTAGCTCTACTGTCCTACTGCTTCCTAAATAATTGGGCATTAGTTCTGTCATGATTTAAATAATCTTACATCCTGAAACAGAACTATGTGTTCATATTTCATGAAGTTAAACATGTTGCAGCAACATATCATTATGTAATAATCCTCCAATTCATTCATCATAGATTACAAAATAACACTATGATCAGATATTACAGCTTAGTCTTACTTGCCAGACATGAGCTGAATTACATTAGTAGATAGGTTATCAGCTGCTTGCAACGGCTAACAGTCCGCTTTAAGCTTGAGCACTGAGAAGTTGGAATGAGGGTCTCATATAAAATTTTAGCATTTTAAATTTGAATTAAAACATAGCAAACCATCCATAAAACATCATGCCAGGAACAATCAAGAGTGAATCTAAAATGAAAACTAGTCCATAAAATTCAAAAAGCAGGTAAATAAAACTGATGTTAGCTTTGTATTTTCGCTGCTTCTAACTTTTGAGTAGAATCCATCTTTGTCTGCTTCGTTTAATACTTAATCACGCTGAATTGTGGTTTAATTGTCATTGGAGTTTTTCTGACTTTACATTGCAGAACAGTGACACTGTACAATCTATCGGCTACTTAAACGCAGCTTTTTCACTTTTCTTCTTTATAGTTTAAGAATGAACAATTAGAGATAATGTATAGCCTAGTGATCCCTGCTTTGTATAGCCTAATGATCCTCCCTTTGTACAGCCTAAAGGTCCCCACTTTAAAACTTGTAATTTGCTTTCACTTTCTCATATTAGGTGGATGGGCTGGATTTTCAAAAGTGCACATGTGATTTAAAACCTTTAATCCTACTGACTTTGCATTATATGTGTTTAGTATTCTTCATGTTTCTATCAAATTAGGACTAGAACAATAAGAAAAGATATGATGAATTCATGATAGATTAAGTATTTCCAAGTCTTTACTGGCATCATAATAAAATATGTTTGCATATCTCTGAAATAAAATAACATGCCTTATCATGTGTTTGTGTTAAACTGTTGCATCAGTTTGATATTTCAGGAGTGAAAGTATTGTGTTTTCATTGCCTCTGTAGTCTATTGCTCTGAAAAAATTATGTTCCATTCTTAAAAAAAATCAGTGGATTAAATCCATCCTTCTGAATTTATATTTAAATTGTGTTCAGGTTAAATTGCTATAACATAACTTTCTTTTCTATTTCATGGAAAAACTACACTTGACCTGGAAAAAAAGAATTATCACGTTTCATCCAGAAAACATTATTATTGTCTCAGATGAGTCTTACTTAATCTAGAGAAAACAATGGCAATGTCTCTGGGAAGAAAATGGTCACTGAGGGGAAAAAAAAACCTTTAAAAACAAAACATAAAGGTTGCAAGAATAAAATAAGGTTAATATTAAACTCAGAAAAAATTTATGGACTGGTAGAATGTAAAATTCTTCTGGCATGAATGTTTGCAAGGTCACTGAGGGGGATTTAGATTTGTTACAAGATTATATTCAGACTACTTCTAGTTATGCAAAAAAAGATTGACAATTCCCAAGTGTCTTTATTTCTAGGATTTTTTTTTTAAATGGAAAGCAGAAGAATGGCTTTCTTTACTAGAAACCACACTGCAAGAATGTTTACAAATAAAAATATCAAATAGGTTGTTAACTCAGTCTCTACTATTAGTTCCACTGGTGTATTATAGAGTCAAGTTTTAATCTGGAAGGCAGTCTGAAGAGAAAAAAAAAAGAAGAAAATCCAAAACAAATCTAAGAATACACTGAGAATTAGTCATAAGCATCCTACTATGTTTTTTTGAAGCAATTACTGAGGACATATGCCACTCTCCATGCTTCTGTCCTTCACAAGTCTTGGATAGAAAAACTGAAAAACTAGCTCAGATCGGCAGCACAGTTTTGGTGCAGACCCCACATGATCTTCACTTATCATTTGATGGTTTATTTTGAAAAGTAGTTTTAGTGTGTACAAACTAGATTCCTTTCTGATGAAATTAAAATGGAAGATCTACCACCACATTCCCATGGTAGAGATTTAATGGTGCAAACTGATGATTAGTCTTTCAGACAATTTCAGAGTATGCACATGGTGGGGATATTCAGTCCAGGAGACCTGAATAAGTGTAGAGGCCGCTGCCATAACTGTTGCCATTTGCTTATCTGCTCCTTCTGCACCCAGTTTGCTCCTCTGTAGACACAACCATTAACACCCACCCTGTGTCACATTCTCCATTCACTTGGAAAACAGCTCAAAAAGTGTAAGGAAATAGCCTAAGCATTCAGACGTTCCCACCTAGGGTGGGTTAATTGTATGGATGGATCTCTCTACCTTAATGTTTATTTCTGCCATGTCTCAAAAAGTTAGAAAAGATTGTGTCAGATAAGCAAGACCTGTGAGTTTTGGGTCTCAGGTTTCTCATTTCCCTAAAGATCCGGATTTTGTTTGTCTGTTTACTTACAGTGTTTTTATATATTCTTGTCAGTCATTTGATTGCTTGTTTTTCTGTTTCACAGCTACATATATCAAGGGTTGTGTGGGAGACGTGAGCTGTACATTTTTATTGTTTGCAACATGTGGCAGATCCTCTCCACAACCATGTAGCATTAACCATTCCTGACATCTGTTCCTCACCGTGCAGCCCAGAAGAGCAACAGTCTTGGATTCATGCTGCTGTCTTTAAAAGCATGTCTAGCACTAGTATTTGGATGAGTGTTACTAAATCTGTCTTGCTAATGATTTCTGTTGAAACCAACCTTAAGTAAATAAATTTACTTGAAATGAAGTTGCAGAAGATGAAGATGTACCCAGGCCTGGCAAAAGAAGACTGACCTTGTTTTGAAAGCATCCTTAGAAGAAATTTTTCTTCACTGTTCTGTTCTGTTCATTTCTTTCTTACTATACGTGCTTTTATTTACAGAAAAGGGGAAGCATCTGACATATGTCTTCCTATTGGTCTCTGCATACTGTACTAGATAAATATAAATACTACACCAGCAAAAAATGTCCATTCCCACATTTAATTTCCTAATTATTCTACATACAAGGGCTGCCAGGCAATCATACAGTTTTTTCTCTGTTGTGCTGCTGATTCTAATGTCTTTTGTTTATCATCCAATTTAAAGTCCTCAGAGGAGAGAGAAATATTTCTACAAAATTTTCTTTAATACTTGATGCATATATATTTTTTTTTGGAGCACATGGATTGAAAACTGGCTGAATGACCAAGCCCAGAGGGCAATACAAGATGGCAAAAAGTCTAGCTGGAGGCCAGTAACCAGTAGTGTACCCCAGGGTCTATACTGGGTCCAGTCCTGTTTAACACTTCCATTAATCATTTGTATGATGGGGCAGAGTGTACTCTCAGCAAATTTGCAGATGACACAAAACCAGGAGATGTGGCTGATACACCAGAGGGTCGTGCTGTCATCCAGAGGGACCTCAACAGGCTGGAGAAATGGTATTACAGGAACTTCATGAAGTTCAACAAGGAGAAGTGTGAAGTCCTGCTCCTGGGGAGGAACAACCACAGGCACTAACATATGCTGGGAACCACCCAGCTGGGAAGCAACTTGGCAGAAAAGGGTCTGGGGGTCCTGGTGGACACCAAGTTGAACATGAGCCAGCAACATGCCCTAGCCGCAAAGAAGGCTAGTAGTATCCTGGGCTGCATTAAGCAAAATATTGCCAGCCAGTCAAGGCAGGTGGTCCTTTCCTTCTCCTCAGCCCTGGTGAGGCCACACCTGGAACACTTTGTCTAGTGCTGGGCTCCCCAGTACAAAAGAGACATGGGCATACTGGATAGAGTCTAACCAAGGGCCACGAAGATGATGAAAGGACTTTTCTTCTGTAAGGAAAGGCTGAGAGAGATGGGACGGTTTAGCCTAGAGAAGAGAAGGCTCATGGGGGACCTTATGAATGTATATAAATACCTGGAAGGAGGGTGCAAAGAGGATGGAGCCAGGCCCTTTTCAGTGGTTCCCAGTGCCAGGACCAGAGACAATGGGCACAAACTCAAACACAGGAGTTTCCCTCTGAACATCAGGAAACAATTTTTTGCTGTGAGGGTGACTGAGCACTGGCACAAGTTGTCCAGAGAGGTTGTGGAGTCTCCCACCTTGGAGATATTCAAAAACCATCTGGACCTGGGCTCAACATGTCCCTGCTGTAGCAGGGGGGTTGGACCAGATGGACTCCAGAGGTCCCTCCTACCCTCAACCACTGGCCTGTCTGGCTTAGGAAGACAGTATCTCTATTGATTAACTCAAGGAAGGCTATTTAAACAACCAGTTGATCTACCTAACTGATATAGCCAGCTGATCCACTGATAGAGATGTCTATCTAAACCAAAGGCTACTCTCTGGTCCTCTGTGTGTTCAGATAAATTCAGCTTTCTTTGCAACAGTCAAGCACTCCTGAGTCAGGTTCTTCCCTGAGCTTGCCCAGAGCATGGTCCTTGCCAGTCTCCTCTGAGCCTTCTCCCATTGTGGAGATTTGTTGATTGATCACAATAAATAAAAAAGTAAATGTACCCTGGAAAAAAGTATTTTGCAATAGATAGACCATTGAGACAACAACGGAAATAGCTGTAAGAACAGACAATGGGACAAATACCTGAAGAGAAAACTCTAATACATGTTGTAGAGATTTGTTTATTTTTGAGTAGACAAGAGATTTAAATACAAAACCAAATGAATAAAACCAAACAAACAAAATCTGTCATGAGGATTATTATCATGTTCTGTTAACATTTCTTCTAAAAACTCAGAGGTGAATATAATGGCCATAAACAACTAATTTTTTTTTCAGACTGGAAAAATTGTTTTTCACATTTAACAGTGATTTACAGCAAAACTTGAAGACTTCAGACCACCTTGCAAATTCTATCATGTCTAAATATTAGGGTTTAGGACTGAAAGGGGTCTCCAATTTAAAACTGATATATTGCAACTTTATTTGTGGGCTCATTTTTGTAACTTTGTACAGTCCTATTGAAATTTCCACAGCATTTCACAGAATAATGACAGCCAATACACATAACTTCATTTGCAAGCTTATAAATTTAATTTGTGGGAAACGACAACATGCTTAATGGACTATAGCTTTGGAATGTATGTAAATACATAAAGCCTTAGATATGACAGTGGAACACAGGTAAATCGTTCATCTTCTGTTTATGAGCTAGATTAGCATTAAAAATTACTCAGAGTTTTGCCCCACATTTCTTTTAATCTCTTTTCAGGTTTCTAAAATCTGTCAGTTTTCACCATTTTTTCACCCCTTTCTGTTAGGTAGGAATATTTAAACAGTCATGAAAATCATAATTTTGAAAGTCAATAGAACACACTGAACACAGAAAGTCACTTAGGTCCGTTAGAAATTTCCTGGTTTAGTCCATGTCTTCTCCATAGATTGAGTTTGTGTTTGAAATAGAATGGGATATTTGTCCCTAACAAGTCTCATCCCCTTTTTGCGTATTAAACTTTTTGATGCCAAAGTCTCTGTAAACTGCTTACATTATCCACTATGTACAGTTGATAAGATCAAGTCAATAGTCTTTGGAGATTTCTAATCATTATTACTTTCCTTTTAGTCATTTCATGTTATCCATAATGCCTACAGAGCAGAAAAGACTTTGATTTAATGTTTTATTCAAAGGACAAATCCTTCAGCAGGATAACAGTCCCTAATGCAGGGTAGATATTAGTAGATGTAAAATGTCCAGTTCATTGCAACCAGGGATGTAGATTTACTTTGACCCTTTCAGCCTGGAGGTGAAGGAGATTTCTATTAATAGCCAGTTACAAAACTCACAGTACTATTAGTGTTTTTGACATCCTTTCTTACTCTGCTTATTGATTACATATCCATGCAACTGCTTTACCATCTACACTCTGTTGGCATTCTAAAAATATATTATTCTCTTTTGCTCTCCCACTGAGATATATATTAATATAGTGCATTTATTGTTTTCCTCATATTTTCATAATTGTATCTACTCTATTTCATTACGTTTGTTCTCTAAATATGTGAAAATTACAGGTCACAGAACCAACAGATATAGAACTCACTAATTTAAGGAGAGAAATGAAGTGGCCTTAGATGTAGTTGTCATCAATATGGCTGAGACCATGAGATCTCTAAACTCTGAGATATTTGTATTCACTTTAATGGGAGCAGAGTAAGCCCTAAGTTGAGGAATTTATGAATGTTCTCCCAAATGTTCTGTTCTATTCAATGAGATTATTCAGAAAAGTCCTGCTGCTGCTAGAGAAGCTTTAGGCCTTTGTATTGGAAAGTCTTACTGCGTTCAGATCTGACTGCTAGAGCATATCCTTATCATGACTGGTTTTGGTGAAATGATTTACAGTCTGAAAGAAGGGCAAACGATTTCCACATTGGATTCACAGTTCTTAATAGGTTGAAAGTTTGAAAGATTCCCATGCAAGAACTGTATCAAATGGAGAACTGGAAATTTATAAAATATCAAAGTGCGATTTTACTTGTATGAGTGATGGGATGTCCCATTTGCTTGAGTAGCAGAAACTCTAGTGTTATTGCTAATACGGCCCATCCCATGTGTAACACAGCAACAACTAAGAACCAGCACTTGCAATAGCAGTTTAAACACAACGAGACACTCATCCGATACATTCTTATCCATAAGAAAATTCACCTTAAATAAATGACAGTCACCAGACTGCACAGTACTACTGTCAAGATAGTGCACATAAGTAGTTCATAATATGCTTACAATTTCATGAGCCATTTAAAGGAACTGATTTTAAATATTTATATTTTAGTGTAGCTAACATACTGTCATGGTTTAACCCCAGCCAGCAACTAAGCCCCACACAGCCACTTGCTCACTCTCCGCTGGTGGGATGGGGGAGAGAATCAGAAGAGTAAAAGTGAGAAAACTCGAGGGTTGAGATACAGTTTAATAGGGAGAGAAAAAGTCACACACACAAGCAAAGCAAAACCAGGAATTCATTTCCTACTTCCCATCGGCAGGCAGGTGTTCAGCCATCTCCAGGAAAGCAGGGCTCCATCACGTATAATAGTTACTTGGGAACACAAATGCCATCACTCCAAACATCCCCCCCTTCTTCTTCCCCCAGATTTTATTGCTGAGCATGACACCATATGGTGTGGAATATCCCTTTGGTCAGTTGGGGTCAGCTGTCCCAGCTGTGTCCCCTCCCAACTTCTTGTGCACCCCCAGCCTCCTCACTGGTGGGGTGGGGTGAGGAGCAGAAAAGGCCTTGACTCTCTGTAAGCACTGCTCAGCAGGAACGAAAACCTCCCTGTGTCATCAACACTGTTTGCACCACAAATCCAAAACACAGCCCCATACCAGTTACTATGAAGAAAATTAACTCTATTCCAGCCCAAACCAGCATACTACATTATACCAAAATCATTCCTCTTAGTATATTCAGCATGAAAGAGAAAGTAAAAATGCTGCATTTTCATTTCCCCCATTCTTTGATGGTCTGGTGGTAAATGTGATGTTGTTAGAGTAAGAACACATATTTGCTTTTGCTCTACTATCTTACCTAAAACTCTCCCAGGCTCTGTGTCTAGCTTAAAAGATGCTGCAGGGATATGAAGATCCTTAGGAGAGTTTTGCGTTTGTTCTTTTACAGTCTTTAATTGATTAGTTATTAGCAGGTAACAAAGTATTACACCAGGAACTCCATCATCACTTTCTCTTTATAGTGGAAATAATTAACAAGGTCCCCATTTTCAGTTAACTGTTTAGTTTAAACATATTATACTCACACATTTTTACTACAGTGTCTTACCTTTGTATCATTTTTTAATATCATATGTAAGGGTAAAGCTTGAAATAAACTACAGTTTATGCTTAATGGTGTAATTACGCAAACTGGTATATGATTTACATAGCACATGTTGTGTTACAAGGTACACTCCATGTTTCAAATTATTTCTTCTGTAAAATGTTTACTACTTCAGTGGTTACTAATGTTGGAAGAGCTTGCTATAATTAATTTTAGACCAATTTGTCTGGTAAGCATTATTTCTTTTTATGTTCATTCTTTTGAAGCATTCTTTCCTTTAATTTTCCTTCTATATTTTTATGCCTAAAATAATTATAAAGTAAACACTGGGTTTTCAAAAATTCTCAGAAGGTTCTCAAACACTGTAATGATGAACTGTTACACAATACACATATAGTGAGAAGAGGGAGGAAAAGGGAAGGGAAGGAGAGCAGTAGGGAAGAGGAGGGGAGGGG
>VZTQ01004612.1:0-70536 GCA_013400755.1 Pelecanoides urinatrix | reverse complement strand
GGGAGGGGAGGGGAGGGGAGGGGAGGGGAGAGAGTCTTGGATCTCACTGTAGATATGAGTCATGATAGGGTTTTTTAAATTGCTTTTGAAAAGCCCACAATTATTTCATTGTAAGTAATTAAGTCTTTTTTTTTCTGTTTGGTTTGTTTTTTTTTTTTTTACTTTTATTTCAGTACCCATTTTTCACACTTTGGTCTAGCCAATTATTTTAAAATTTTAGTATGAAATTTGTATTTATTTATACTTATTACCATAATATAAAATGTCTGTCTATTGTTTGTTATGGTTCTGTACTATTTACCACAATTCAGGACATGATTTGAAGCAATGCTTATGAACAAAGACATATTTTCTCATGAACAAAAGGTTTATTTGTTGAATGCCGTATACTATAAATGTTTAGCATGTAGAATCTGTCTATATGTTTAAAGAAATGTTGGGACATATTTTTTACATGTCCACCCTCAACACACCTGTTGAGAATTGTTATATGGTATTAAAAAACGTTTAAAACAATTTCTTAGAGCACAATGAGAGGAAGAAACAGAGAAATTATGTCTGTGCTTTGGAGACTCACAACTTCTGCTGGATGTTAAAACAAGCCCTGAGAGATGAGCCTACTAGAGAAAGACAATTCTATTTCATGACAACTTCAGACATTTCAAATGACAAACTAGATTATTTTTGACAAAATTAAACCAGAAGATTTACTCCAGGAGGGTACCTAATGCATTTCAACTGCTAAAGGGTGCTCAGTCCAACTCAGCAGACTAAAACCACTCCAAAGGAAACTCTTAAGAAATGCACATAATGTAGACATTAAGTCCTTGATGGGAACTGTTTGGTTCTACAAACCCACCCTTGTTGGGCCATACAACTTGCTACCATAAACAGAGCTACAGTCTTAAAACAGACTCCACGGAAGCTGACAGGTACAACTTGCGAACCAAGTTCTTCCGGTAAGAGTTTTTGGCCCAAATTTTTTTAAATCCATGCTAACACAAAAAACATCTGATCTGATGTTGTATGAGAGGGCCAGAATCTATAAAACAGGAAGTAGCCTCAAGTTGCGCCAAGGGAGGTTCAGATTGGATATTAGGAGAAATTTCTTTACTGAAAGAGTGGTCAGGCCTTGGAACAGGCTGCCCAGGGAAGTGGTTGAGTCACCATCCCTGGAGGGATTTAAAAGACGTGTAGATGAGGCGCTTAGGGACATGGTTTAGTGGGCATAGGGGGTGTTGGGTTGACGGGTGGACTCAATGATCTTAGAGGTCTTTTCCAACCTTAATGATTCTATGATTCTATGATTCTATAACCACAGGGAACTTCAGCCATTCACATTATGTGATTCCTATATTACCCATCAGGCCAAACCCCTTTGATTCTCCAGATGTGTGTTACTGATGTGTGTTACAATGCTTTGCTTTTTTATAGAACACGATGTCTTTTACAGCTATCTCTGTGCAATTTAAAATAGATTATAAATAAAACTCATTCTAGAAAGAGATGCTTGATCAAAGTAGAAAACAGACTATTGTGACTAATACCATTTGGACATTTATGGGTATCCACTTCTGCTTGAATATCCTAAGATCAAATCTGAAAAAGGTGGTGAAAATCATAATAATTTTTTTGATTTTTTTACTGTAAAACCAACTTGCAGATTAATCTGTATGTGCATAATATCAGACCAAATCTATAGGTACAAACATACATATCTATTTATGCTATATGAGTGAATGATTTGTTGCACTTGTCAAATAAAAAATAGAACCACTTTTACTAATTTCTGTTTTGTATCATACTTAAAAGGTCACTAAAATAACTTAAAAATATCATAAATCATCAGAAAATACAACTGTCAAATTTTCCATAAGATAACACTTACCCACATAAGCTTTGAATTTACAGAAAGCAAAAGATTTTTATTCCGAGACCTCAAATCTTTTGCTGTACAGTCAGAAAACAAGAGCAAGAGAAATTTTTCAAAGGAAAAACAATCAGGTATTTTTATTTAAATATGCTCCTTGCCTTTACCATTCCCTATCATCTTCCTTCTTGTTTTCTAAATTACGGTAGCTTTACTGCGGCTTTTTTAAGTGATAATCCATTTGTCACTCTTAGGCCAATCATGTATGTTTTCCATACTGTTGCAGATGTGAACAAGAATGCTATCACTTCATCTGGTAGGTTGAATTTATGGCTAAATATATTATCTGAACACATAAACATAGATACACATACACATGGAAAACATTGAAAGATTAGAAGTAATATTTCATTTAATAATTTCTAAAGAAGGTATAGAATCTTAGACTTAGTTGCAAGTTTTAATAGCATTTGCTGTTTTCTGAATGAAAAAACTTACATGAAGAGAGTGAAGTACAGTAAGTGAATGTATTTTTAAGCTTCATTTCAGTAAAAAGTTTATAATACAATTAAACTGAACAATATGCAAAAAGAAGTAATCAACATGATACTACAATATGATTTTTTATTATTAGATCATGTCACCTTTTTAGATATTCTTTTTTTTTCTCAGTTGTATATGTTGAAAATGTGCATGGAAAAAAAAATTGCCCATAGCACAGTAGACAATGGTGATTAACATACAAATAAAAACAGGTTACAGTGTACATATTCCTTGGCCATTGTTTGGTTTGTTAAGCCTGAACTGAACCTAAGATTTGCAAGAGATATTGAAGATTTGAAATTAACAGCCATCAGGAGAAAAACTCTAGAGGTTCATTCACCCTTAAAATCTAGCTTAATGATGTCTAAAAATTTTTTTATTGATGGTAAAAAATCCAATAGAGTTCCTATAAAAAGAGAGTCCCCTGAGTAGAGAAACTATTGGAAATGACAGCAATTAAATCAAGCCTATGAAATATTTAGACACATTCCAAGGTGAATTTGTTTCAATGAATATCAGCTATTAGACCAGGAGAAGATTGAAAGAAATGTACACAATTAATAAATTTAGCATTTTCATAAAAAGGGAGAGATTTTATTTAATCAGGAAATATGCTAAACATTTTGTGAAATCCTGACTAACTGGATGCAGAAGCATAAGGAACGAAAGAGTTATTGCAAAGAGCAGTACAGATCTGTAAGCAGTAGATTGCCATTGCAGACTCATAGTTACTAAACACAAAATCTGATTTTTCAGATTTACAAAAAAAATCACAAGCCACTTTAATTACTTGCAAATGCTCTTGATGTCTTGTCTTCTTTATGTGCCTTGCAAAAATGGATGATTTGTAGATAGTAACTTTTATGTATCTCCTTTAACAACTGTATTATACACAAGGAGAAGATAGCATATTTATCCAGCTTAACAGGGCATTCTGGGAGCAGTGATAGCAGAAAAATCCACCTGAAGCAAGCAGGGATTTTGATGTTCTGTATAAGTGAAGCTGACGTTGTTTTGGGGTCGTAAGAACAGCTATTAAACAGCTTGTATGGAAGTGAATATTACAGTTAAAAAGGAGTATTTTATGTATAGGACTCTCACATAGCGAATTAAGTGCTTTTATCCCTACCTAATTAAAATTTCATTTTAGCAAAGCAAAGACTGTAACCTAAGTTATTGATAATTGTTCTTTTTGATAGAAATGCAAGGGTGTTCTGCTTCAATACATTGCAGAGGTTTTCTTTATGCTCCAGGGTATGTCAAGACCTATACAAACATGAGAACTGAAAATTACTATATTGAATAATTGTCTCTACAAAAGAAAAAAACCAACAAAAAACAAGCGATGGAAATCTAGGAGCTAAGCTACAGCTTTTTCTGCTTGTGCTGGCTTTGGCTGGGGTAGAGTTAATTTTCTTCATAGTAGCTGCTACGGGGCTATGTTTTGGATTTGTGCTGAAAACAGTTGATAACACAAGGATGTTTTTGTTCCTGCTGAGCAGTGCTTACATAGAGTCAAGGCCTTTTCTGCTCCTCACCCCACCCCACCAGCGAGGAGGCTGGGGGTGCACAAGAAGCTGGGAGGGGACACAACCGGGACAGCTGACCCCAACTGACCAAAGGGATATTCCATACCGGACGACGTCATGCTCAGCACATAAAGCTGGGGGATGAAGAAGAAAGGGGAGGATTGTTTGGAGTGATGGTGGTTTTCTTCCCAAGTAACTGTTACACGAGATGGAGCCATGCTTTACTGAAGATGGCTGAACACCTGCCTGCCGATGGGAAGCAGTGAATGAATTCCTTGTTTTGCTTTGCTTGTGTGCGTGGCTTTTGCTTTCCCTATTAAACTGTCGTTATCTCAACTCACCAGTTTTCTCACTTTTACCCTTACGCTTCTCTCCCCCATGCCACCAGGGTGGAGTGCGTGAGCAGCTGTGTGGTGCTTAGTTGCCAGCTGGGGCTAAACCACGACAGCCACTTCTCAGTCCACCTCACTGCCCACTTACCTAGTTTATATTTCATCAGTTTTTTCATGAGGATTTTGTGGGAGACAGTGTCAAAATCTGAAGTCAACATAAACAACATCAACTAATCTGCTGAGCCAATCATCTCTTTGCAGAAGGCTACCAGGTTGTTCAGGTATAATTTCCCCTTTGTAAATCCATGTTGACTACTATCAATCTGCTTATTTCCCTTAATATGGTTGGAAATTTATTTTGGGATTATTTGCTTTCTCACTTTCCCAGAGATTGAGGTGAGGCTAACTGGCCTGTAGTTTCCCTGATCCTCATTCTTGCCTGTCTTGATCAGTCTGTTTTCTGTTGCCCAAGAGCCTCTTGTGGTTGCCATGATCTTTCCAAGATAATTGAAAGTGGCCTTGCAAAGACATTTTCCAGCCTCATCAGCACTTACGGGTGCTCAGGTCCCATTAATTTGTGTATGTTCAGTTTCTTTAAATAATCCCCAATCTGATCCTCATCTACTGACGGTAACTTTTCCTTGCTCCAGACGTTCCCACAGATTTCAGGAACCTGTGATTCCCAAAGATGAGGCTTAGCAGTAAAGACCAAGGTCTTTTCCATGTTCTCTCTCACCAGGTTCCCTACCCTATTCAGCAGCAGGCTGATGTTACTCCTACTCTTCCTTTCGCTGCTGATGTACCTGTTGAAGCCTTGCAAGATACAACTCCAAATGGATTTTGGCATTCCTAACCACAACCTTGCACACTTGGACAGTGTCTCTATACTCTTTCTGTGTTACGTGACCCTGCTTCCACCCCTCGTATGTTTCCTTTTTTACTCTTGAATGTAGTCAATACATGCAAGGCTTAATCCATGTTCATCCATGCAGGCATCCTGTCACTTTTACTTGATTTCCCACGCATTGGGATGGACCATTCACAGCTTGGAGAAAGTGACCCTTGAAAATTAACCAGCTCTCCTGGACCCCTCTTTTGCCTTGTTTCCTCCTTTCAGGATCACAAACATCACTGTCTCTCTGGGGCCAAGACTTCCCCCAGCCTTCACATTCCTGACCAGTTCATTTGTTATAATTCTGAGATCCATCAAAGCACCTCCCTTCATCAACTTCTTGATCACTTGTGCCAGGAAATTGTTGTAAATGCACTCAAGAAACCTGGATTGCTTGAGCTCTGCTGTGTTGTCCCTCCTGCAGATATGGGTGTCAGTTCCCCATGAGGGCAAGGACCTATGAATGTGAAGCTTCTTCCAATTGTCTGAAGAAAGCCTCATCTAATTCTTCCTCATCAGGTAGTCACCCAGTGTGACCTACCTCCTAATCCTGGCCCATCAGCTCTCAGATGGCTCATGATCCACCTCTAGGCAGAGGGTCAGACATTCTAAGGCAACTCACTTTCCCAGGCTGTCCTTCCTAAAGACCCTGCAATTGCACACAGATCTCTAATCCCTCCTGTTTGTTCCTCATGCTGAGATCGTTTGGGTACAAGCAGTTCAAAGATACACCCACTTGTGCTGATTTCCCAGAAAGGCTATGAGAGCTTCCCCTGTCATGATGTCCTCTTGCTACATCTTATTTGTGTCCATACACTTGAGGTGGCCTCCCTTCAGCCCTGGTTGTTGATTGCACCGTCTTTCTTGTCTACATCGGGATCTTAACTTGTCTAATTCCAGCTTCCAGACACCATTAGGCCCCTTTTTGTCTATCAAATCTTTTCTCCACAGAAGCTTCTTTTTAAATAGCACAACCTTATCCAAATTTGAACTAACTGTTGTTAAGGTATTAACTAGGACAGTCATCAGTCTGAAATTATTCTTTGAAAATTGGGTAGAGATCCTCTGTGTTTCATTAGACAATTATTTACCCAAGTTGTACTTCACCACAGCTGCTTATTAACGTATAATGGTGGTTCTTTTACTGGGGGTTATTAAAAGCAGTATTAGCCATATGTGCTTACATTTAAAAAAAAATAATGCTGTGCTTCTTTTGGTTTTGAAATCATTCCTAAGTGCATCATTAGCATTCAGAAGGAATTATAACAAGATAATGACTGGAAAATAACCTTTCTAATGATTGCTGTTAAATTTTAAAAAATGATACATAGGCAATAAAGACTTTAAAAACCTCCTTCATTGTATATCTTGGTGAATGCATATATACATACAGGTCTCTCTAGGAAAGATCTTCTTAGGAATGTGTGCTTTACCTGACGAGGAACAAAGCTCATTACCGCTAGAGTAATCAATAACCCTTGCTAATGTGTTCAGCTGGCGACATAGACCAGATCAATAAAACCTGCCACATGCTTTTGTTTTAGGAAATGAAACCTTTTAGTTCTTAATTAAGGGAGAGACCTCACATCCTTAATGGTGTTTGCAATGACTGTTGCCACAGAAGACAAGGAGAACTGAGTCTGAGGTTTGCTCTAAAAGACTTTGACAAAGTAAGAAGAGAGTTGAGCCAAAACCCATCTGAAATTGTTTAATTTATTTTAATGCAGGAAGACTGGGGGGAAAATTGTTCAATAAGAAGGAGAAATATTCTGATGAATTACTGTGGTTATCAGAGGAAAAAACATTTCAATTAGTACAACATGTGTGTCTGCAGTCTGGCAACAAAGGGTACAGAACCTAGCCATACAGGAGTGATTTGTGTGGTACTGATTGTGGGTCTTTAAGGCATGGCCACTGTAAAATGTAAGTTATTATTTTTAGCTTCATCTCTGTTATTATTCTTCTGACCTCTAAATTCTATGGACTAGTACATTTTCTACAAGGCAGTTAAGCTAGGGGAAAGCACATGTGGAGTGGAGAGCAGGAACAAACAATAAAGACTGCACTGAAAATGGCTCAGCTATGTACTGCTAATAAAAGCATAAACATAGGAGAGGGAATGAATTACTTTAAATGTTTAATAAAATATCTTATTTGCATAATACATGAAAGATGCAAACAGGCTTGTACACATGGGTCTCAATGATGGTATTATTGTCTTTTGCAATGCTGGTATGTTGGAAAACAACTCAAATCAGAGGCTTATATAACTGCAACTAACCTTTTCATTCCCAACAGTTTCTATGATAGATTTGCTGCAATGAAGTCTTAAAGGTTCAAATGTAGTTTAAAAGCAGCATACCTAAGGGTTCAGATTTGCAAAGCATTAAACCTTCACAGAAAGTTACTAACAGTTCACCTGTCTAAGAAGGTGTGGGGAGTCAAAAGGGGAATTGCTATGCGTTTGCATAGCAACCTAACAATGCCAAAGCTTCCATTATCAGTAATCCTACAAATGCAAATTTATATGCCTAATTTTACTCACATGAATGATCATTTGCAGGACCAAGCTCAAAGATCATCATTATTAACTGAGAAATAAAAGGCTCTAAAAGCATAATGATTGACTCCACTTTCATTTGCACAGTACAAGCCACCACTAAATGTGCTGAAAGCAGTAGTATTATAGTAGTTTAAAACTAAAAGATTAAATTTAGGCTAGGTGTACATACAGGGAACAATGTGATGCAGAGGAGATCAGGATAGCTGAAGAAGTAAAGAAATTATGTTTCATGTGCAAAAAAGGTATGAAACATGCAATTTCTCAAAATATTTTTTTTTTAATATAGATTGCAGGGCTTTGAGAACAACACTTGCATCTTGAAATGCAAAATCTGGCATGTATAAGACCTGAACTTTGTACAGCAAACGGTTGGGGTTTATTTTGTTTTGTTTTGTGGTGGATTTTGGGGTGTGGGTTTTTTTGGTCTGGGTTTGGGTTGGGGTTTTTTTTTGGTTGTTTCTGGTTTTGTTTTGGGTTTAGTTTTTTTTTTTGGGTTTTTGTTTTTTTTTTTTTTTTTTGTGGCAATGTGTTGGAGCAGTTCTGGCTGAATAAAAACAAACAACCAAGCCAATATTTTAGCTTGTCAAACAAAATTTTTTTTCAGTGATAAAACATTTGTTTCATTTTTTTCAATTTGGCATTCCTTTTTAAGCTTAAAAAAGTGATGAAACCAAGCACTGCAACTAAAATTTGAATTTTATGATTTCATGTGTTGTAAGTGCCTGTTCTGGTGAATAAACTAGTAGCTTGGAAAAAGACCTACCTGTACTTATTACTAAAAGAAGCATAGTGGATAGTTTCATAACATTTCTTACTTATCTCTAGCCAGCTTCCAATGTAGACATCTAAAGTTGATTCAATAGCTTAAATGTAGGTATTGGTTGCTTTTCAGTTTTGGTTGCAATATCTGAGACATCAAAATACAGCTTGCATCTGACAGAAGACCAAGGGTAAACCTCTTGCCTTTCTGGTTGGATACCACAGTGCATACTGTCGTGGTTTAACCCCAGCTGGCAACTAAACTCCACACAGCCGCTCGCTCACTTCCCACTGGTGGGATGGGGGAGAGAATCGTAAGGGTAAAAGTGAGAAAACTGGTGGGTTGAGATAAAGACAGTTTAATAGGTAAAGCAAAAGCTGCACACACAAGCAAAGCAAAACGAGGAATTCATTCACTGCTTCCCATCGGCAGGCAGGAGTTCAGCCATCTCCAGGAAAGCAGGGCTCCATCACGTGTAACAGTTACTTGGAAAGACAAAAGCCATTAATTTGAATGTTCCCCCTTCCTCCTTCTTCCCCCAGATTTATATTGCTGAGCATGACGTCATATGGTATGGAATATCCCTGTGGTCAGTTGGGGTCAGCTGTCCCGGCTGTGTCCCCTCCCAACTCCTTGTGCACCCCCAGCCTCCTCGCTGGTGGGGTGGGGTGAGGAGCAGAAAAGGCCTTGACTCTGTGTAAGCACTGCTCAGCAGGAACGAAAACGTCCCTGGGTTATCACCACTGTTTTCAGCACAGATCCAAAACACAGCCCCATACTAGCTACTGTGAAGAAAATTAACTCCATCCCAGACAAAACCAGCACACATATCTACACTAGATGTCTATGTGTTGGCAAACGAATTGTGTCCCAAGTCAAAACTAATTTCCTTTATAACCAGCGGCGTAACGGAAGTGAAATGAGCTCACCTCTAGAGACACCTCTTGAAGATGCCTATGTTAGGATGCAACAATACCTTCAGGAAGTGCTGCTCTCTCTCTGATGGTAAAATAAGTTTCTTGATGATTTGCCTAAGTCACATACATAATTCTTAAAAAAATGAGTTCTACCTGCTATGAAAGAACAGTACCTCTACATTCTTTAATAATATATTCTGTCTGAAGCCACTGAGGACCTTGCTGCTAACTTGAATAATAGCAAGGGTGGACATTTTATTAGTATGAGTTAAGGTATAACAATACAGTAAGTATTCTCCCACACTTTCCATTTTGAACAAGATATTTCAAGCCTCAAATTTCACATACTCCCGAGTATCTTTAGATGCTCATATAGTACACCACTGACAAATACTAAACAGCCTATTTTAGGAGATTATGCTATATAAAATACAAGCTAACTTTCTGAGAAAATGAAGAGGGGAAAAATAGCTCTAAGAGGTTATATTTCAACCAGATGAAGAAGCTTAGTAAAGAAATATGATCAAAGCAGTTTAATATATGCCCGCCAGAGATAATAGGTACATATTAAAATTTCTACTTTTAACTTTGTGTATAGTTGTTTGAAGATTTGCATATATCTATAGCTGTTGAACATTTTTCTTTCTACAGATTCAGTGAAACAACTTGTAATTCAATGGAATGTGGAAAAAAAGTCAGGAGAGGAGAAGAGAGGGTACCAGGGAGACTTTCAGGATTAACACGCCTGTGCTGAATATTTAATTAGCCAGGGATAACAACAGGTAATTATGAAATCAAGCAAAGTTTTATTATACATCATTTTATAATTCATGTGGGTGTGTCATAAAATTACAAGCATTTGTAGTTTTAAAAAACTAACCATGTGTTTAATGCAAATGTAATCACGCTAATGCAATTCACATTCTT
Source organism: Pelecanoides urinatrix (assembly GCA_013400755.1). Lineage (NCBI taxonomy): Eukaryota > Metazoa > Chordata > Aves > Procellariiformes > Procellariidae > Pelecanoides > Pelecanoides urinatrix. Next base: position 60,203 of record VZTQ01004612.1, on the reverse strand, counting down.
TAAAGTGCACATTGGGAGAGTGGGTAGTAAGTAGAGGTTTTGTAAACAAAATCACTGGGAGATACTAGATGTTGCACTGCTAAAGCATGTTATTTATTGCAGAATTTGGAGGGGAGAAAAAATGACCTATAATCAGCTCTTCATTTGCCTTTTTTAATTCTCAGGTCTTTTAGGATTGAATTTTTCTTTTATTGTTCCTTTATTTGATAGAGCTCCTAATAGAAGCACTAGCCTAGTCAGAGCTCTACTCCACCTTGCAGAGGCCTTGGATATGTAAGTCCAGGAGAAGAAGTGAGTGAACAGAGGGGGTGAGGACATGTTCATACCATTTCACTTTAATTCACCTGGTTAGGTGGAAGGAGATGATCTCCTTTGAACTCCCTTTGACAGAAGATCTGGTGACTCCAGGGGGAACCTTAGCCTATGTGCATAAGGTTATATAATACAGTTATATATAAAGTTATATAACACATTTATATATAAAGTTATAATACAGTCAGTGAAAACTGGAAGGTAATTAGCTGTCTGGTTAGTTGTTACATTAATGTCTAAACCCAGGTTGCCAGTTGCTTCCTTGGTACCACAGGGTTTCCAAGATATTCACATAGGATGGCAAATATAATCTCCTGGTGAGGGGCATCTAGAGGGCATGGGGAATACCCTAGACCCTCTAAAAAACCATAAACATTTAGACAACTGAATTCCACCAGAATATTTATGTTCAGGTGAATTTAATAGCTTTCCATTCCTCACCAATGATATTGAATGGAACTAGATGAATTATATCTGGTGCACTCCTGGACCTAAATGTTGGTGTCTTAATCTCAAATGGGATCCTAACATCAATGCCTATAGCCAAGGGATATGACTGTAATAAGACCAACAAACTGACGGTTTGCATCAGGCAGAATGTTGCCAGCAGGTCAAGGGAGGTGATCCTTCCCCCCTGCTCAGCTTGGAGTGCTGTGTCCAGTGCTGGGCTGCCCAGTACAAGATAGACTTGTTCAGGTAAGTCTCAGCAAGGCCAGCGAAGGGCCACAAAGGTGATGAAGGGCTTGGAGCATCTGTCATATGAGGAGAGGCTGAGAGAGCTGGGACTGTTCAGCCCGGAGAAGAGAAGACTGACAGGGATTATATCAATGTGTATAAATACCTGATGGTGGGAATAAAGAAGATGAGTCTTCTCAGTGGTGCCCAGTGAATAGACATGAGGCAATGGACACAAACTGAAAGAAAGAAATTTCTTTTAAACATAAGGAAAAAACTTTTTTTATGGTGGTCAAACACTGGAACAATTTGCCCAGAGAGGCTGAGGAATCTCCTTCCTTGGAGACATACAAAACTCAACTGACATGGCCCTGGGTAGCCTGCTGTAGGTGACCCTGCTCTGAGCAGGGGGTTGAACTTGATCTCTGGAGCTGCCTTCCTGCCTCAGCTTCTGTGATTCTGTTCTGCTGATATGTACAAGAAAGGAAGATCTACTTAGGAATGCCTCTGCCAGAAAGGTGGGTTTTCTAGTATCTGTAAATACAACAACGCAGGCAACTAAACCGGAGTTCCTTGTTTCCTACTCACATACACCCAGTATCCAAAAATACATACATTGTGGACACAGAAGAATGTAATACGGTAGCTCATCTTGCAACCTGCAAAGCAAAGCAAGGCGTCACTGTGCAGAGCCTTTTCTCTTTCCGGTGTACCATTTTGTTAGAAATGCGATTTTAATGCCTCATAAACGTTTGCAGGTCAGAACATGGGGTCTAACTAAAGGTTTTATACAGATCCCTGTATCTCTGCTCATAAGCGAAATACATGGCGGTTATCTAGAATAGGATTTGCTTGCTGGTAAATAACTTGACTACTCATATGACTCCTGGTGCTTGGTATCCACATCATTCACACAGAATTATTATTTCAATCCTTGATTTTATTTTGAAGCATTTCAACTACTTACCCTCAAAATGGTATTAGGGAATGGTTCACACCAGGGTTCTTCCCAAAAGTCAGTAGAAATAAGACTGCCCTGTATTTGCCTCTTTATCATGCCTATAATCCTTCAACATTATCTCAACACTAATGCTCTCAAACACTACCACATGTTCTTATAAAAACATAAGAATGCTATGGTTATTCAGATAAAAGATCCATACAATTCAGCAGTCTGTGTTCAATAGTAATAGAAAGCTGCAGAGTAAGTGTGGGCAAAGCATATATGGTACCTTCCCTTAATAGTCTCCCATTATAACATTCATGCTCCAAATTATTACTGATTACTCCATTATTTAGACATAACATGTTCTAAATCTAGAAAATACTATATAAACAAAAAGTAGTAAATAAATATCTTCTTTTAATACCTGTGAAGGAAAATGATCCAACAAAATTCACTTGCAGAAAGAGGTTTTGCTATAGTTTCAGTTTTGCTTTGCTAAGTCTTTGCTTAAATGCCTTCACTGTGTCATTCCTGTAAAAATATAATCTTGCAGCTGTGACTCAACTACATATATTTTTTCACTCCTTTGTGATGTGGAACTTAGTTCTAACAAGTTGTTTTTTTTTTTCACAGAGGAGTATGTGGGGCAGGCAAGGAGATTTAAGATGGCAGTATAACTTCTCCCACTTGAAGACTCTCCGCAGACTCTCCATGGAAATCCTTTAGCTTCAATCACATTAACTTCAACCCCATTGCATTTAAGATTATGTTGTAAGTAGCTGAATAACAGGAAAAACAAGTTAATTTTATGGCTGCATCCCCAACTTCAATTTCAGTTCAAAAAGTGTAAATTATACTTGCAAACTGATACCTTGTTTTTCAACTTAAGACAGAGCCAGTCATTTCGTGAAGAGTGGTTAGTATTTTTCCTCTATGATATTGTAATCAAAACTCTTTCTAGGACAAGACCTTCTAGCATTAGGCTTAGAAAGATTTTTTAAAAATTTTTATAGCTGACTCATAAACCCTGAAAAATGGATCTTATAATGGAAATGCTGACATAACATTAACCACAGCAGCAAGAACAACACCAGAGTATTTTATTTACATGTTGTTTTTCAATTACTTTGCATGCTATTGTTATCTTTTTTATTCCAAGTATTATTTTTCACAAGTTTCTGATTTGCAATTTTATACTGCAATCTTTACAGTTGGCTGGGGTCTTCTTACAAATTAATTACACTGTTCAAGGAAATTGCTTAGGCCGAGAAAATGGACACAATTTATTATTGTTTCCAAAGGGAAAACTTAATGTCTTCACTACGGTATGGGCCCAGTCCTATTGTAGTTGTATCTATAGTGGTAGCATAATAACACAAATAATAATAATGTAATAATAACTCTTAAAAATCATCGGCAGACATCTGTTCCAGTCAGAAAAGATTGCTGGTCTAATTCTTTTCTCAATTCCAAAGATTTAATATTGGTACAATTCCAATTTCTGTGAATTTATTACAGATTGTACCACTCAGAAGAGCTAAACCTATCTCTTTTCTAATGGAATGAACTAAAATCCAAAGGAATACATATAAACCACAGAATTAAAGCTCAAGATTTATGCGAAAGGAGAGGACAAGGACTTTATTCATAACAGAATTATAGGAAGAATAATTATACTATCTTAGGTGTCTGTATACTATTAACACAGAAGCACAAGGAGGTACTTCAAGTCTTAATTCATGATCAAAATGATGACTTAACTGTTATCACAGAGACTTTGTGGGATATGCTGCACATCTGACACAGATATAGAAGAATACAATTTGTTCAGGGAGACAAGCAACGAAAAAAAGGCAGGAAATCTGTTTTATATCAAAGGTGTAAATACTAGTTTAGATGCTACATGAGAATAGACTAATTGAAAAGCTGTGACTAATGTTAAAAGGGAAAAAGAAAAGGGAACTGCTATGGCTGGGGATTACTCTAAGCCACCAAATACTTACAATGAGTAAAACCCAGGAGAGAAGTCTTTTTGTGACTAATAGCAGAATGAGCAAAGTGTCATAACTAGTAATAAGGGGAATATTTAGCTATCAAGAGGCCTGTTGGGAGCAGGGAAAAGGAAAATGGCTTGTTCAGGAAGATTTTGGAACAAGTTAAAAAGTTATTTAAACAGAAGGTGGAAACATCCATGAGACAGTCAAGCTCTTCTCTACTGATTCTATTAAAATGGGAAGAAGTGGCTGAAGTGAAGGTGAGAGTGACAACATTATGATATGATCCTTAGCAAAACGTTGGATAGAGAACAGCAAAGTAAAAGCAAGGGGCTCTAAGGAAAAAAAAACCTCAGAAATGGCAAGGAAGGAAAGTATATATATTTAAAAAAAAAGAGTGCAGGAGTTCTGATAGCTTTTAAAATAAATAAGTGCAAATTATTCCATTTCAGATGGTGGCTAGGGGAAGCAGCAATAGATTAACTCAGCTAAATCAAGTTATCATCTTCGCTGTCCTTAAATTCAACAGGATAGTTCACAAAATGTTAACATGACCAAATACTGAGAAGTAGTATTAAGGGAAGCACTCACATGGGACTGTAGGCCTTGATGAGAAAAGAGATGCTATGGAGAAATTTCTGAAAAAAAACATAAGAGGAAGGAAGGTGTTAGTTTGCTAGTAAGTGGAGACAAATTTGGTGTGCTAACAAATCAAATGTGTTTGCAGCCTTGTTTGTACCACTGCAACGGGGAAGATATGACCCACATTCCAAATCCGACTGTGAACACGGAGGAACTTAGCTTTCCATGTGCTTCATTGTATTGTATTTCCCTTTAGTCATAAGGTGAAATCAAAGAAGGACTTCTCCAATGAAATCCAAGGAGTACAAAATATGAAGTCTATTTATTACACATAGTGCTACCCTATAAGTCTCAGGTGCCAATGCCACTACTTATTAATTATTTCAGACTTTATCCACTAAAAACTAATCCAGAAATCTAACAGTGAAAAAGAAATAGTGGCACACTTTCTACACTCCTGTGTCAACTATATCAAGGTAAAATATTCTGATTTATAACAATGAAGCTGTATGAGGGAGAAATTGATTTTTTTTTGCTTGATCAGTTTCTTTCCCCTCAATTCATCTTACCTGATGCTTCATGATGTTACAGAGAATGACAAAATATCCCTCTTCAGTTTTGAGATCTTCTTACTTTATCTATATTATTAGTGCTATAGGTCCTATGGTAACATTCAGAAGTTGAAGAAATTACAGTATAAGTAGACAAGACAGCAAAGAGTGCAAGAAAGGCTTGCAGCATTCCTCTGAAGTACATATTTTTTACTCATACTGCCTATCCACACTGATGTCTACTGCAACTGTGCCAGGGGATGAATAAAGCAAGCACTGAAGAAATAGTCATCTTGACATGCAGGGGGCGTTTCAGAGACTTAGTAGCACCAATCCATAATTATCTATGCAGAGGGGAGATAGTATATATTACATGCATAAACTTGTAATTGTATTTCATCAGGCATTCCCAGGTAGTGCCTGATAAGGGGTGATCTGAATACATCAATCTAGTAAAGTTAGAAGAAAACAATCTCTACTATGCCCATATTATCTTAAAAGAGCACTGGTTGTTTCTTCTCTTTGCTCACCTCATTGATATGAAGTTTTGTATACAGTGTACTGCCGTCAACTCCCTGGATGCACGCTAGCCTCAGCTTGCTTTATTTATTTGAAGTATAACTCACTTTCTGCAGTGAAATCCTACTTTACATACCTTCATTTTGACAACATGGGCATTTCCAAGGGGAAATCTTTAAGATTTTCTCTGTAGCTAGATTATATCTCCTAGGCAGCCAGCAGTGCTGCCAGAAGGGTTTTAGATCCTGACCCGAAGCTCACAGGAACGCCCACTCTCTTCCACTGATGGCAGGATTTTGGATCAGACCCCTGGTTAATTAGGTTATGTGATAAAAATCTGGTCTCCGCACAAAAAGGAGCCCTGAGGAGCAATGGCAGATAGGGAGCCCCAATAGCACCCTGACTCGGTTGCTCCCAGGGCATTGTAGGAGAGCGATGAGCCCCCCAAAGGCTCATTCCCACCCTAAGAGATCCCAGGGAACAAGAGCAGGGAGGAGCCCCAGTGACCCTGCCACAGATGTGAGCCTCGACCTGTCCCCCCAGGCATCCCCATCACCCCTCAGACTGAGGGGTCACTGCCATCAAGGGGATGGGGCTCAGTATGGGGTGCAGGGGAAGGGCATTCCAGGATTTCACAGGATTTACAATGGGATGTTTTAGGGATGAGCCAAGGGTGGGGAAAGGGAGGGATCAAGTCGGTTTGGGGAGGAACAAGTGGGAAAATAGAGAGATAAGTGGATAGAGGAGCTCGTTGTGTGCAAGCAGGAGCTGGCCAGTGTACCTGCTTGGCCATGCCCTGTGCCTGACCAGCGCAGTGTGTCCTGGCTTCTCACCAAACCCCATTCCTAGCTGTTTTCCTGAGTGAGGGTCTCTCTGTCCTGCGTGCAGAGGTGTGCGTGCGGGTCTCAGTGACAGCCCCCAGGGCTGCCGTGGTGCCAGTAACTGGCGTGAACATGGGTGTGATTGTTAGAGAAGATCCTTCTGGATGAGCCAGAGAGTAGGTGATGTGGGCTGGGGACCAGGGGGAGGATGTGCGTCTCTGAGGGTGAGACCACGGGAGGAGCTGGCAGCTGGAGGTACCGTGGGGTCCAGGCCAACTGCTGGAGAGACCATGGGGTCTCAGGGTGGACTGGGAGTCCCACTTTTGTGTATATGCATATATATGCAAGAGTGTCTCTACCTGTTGCTGGAGTGGATCTGTGGCCTTGGGGGCTTGTATGTCCATGTGACAGCAACCGAGGAGACTGGGATCCAGGAGCAGCTACTGGGCAGACTGACTGTCTGAGCCCAGCTGCGGGAGCTGTCCACATTGTACATAGGTACAACATATATCCCCACTAAAAGATCTTCATCTTGCTTAGCTAGAAAAGGGGAGCAGGATGAAGCTGCTGGTGCTGTTGGTGTTTGTGTGAGTGCTCTGTTTGTCTGTGTTGATCTGTGTGGCTGGCTGTGAATATATGTATATAGCTGGTGCATACATGCGCTCCATGGGCGTGTGTTTACTGGGAATACAAACCCAGCCTGGCTGCTGGTTGGACTTGGGGGCATGGAGCTGTCACAGCCTCACCCCTAGCAGGCTTCTAGATTCTACAATTCCCTAACATCTAGAAATCAAGGATTTCATTCATTTACCCAAACCAAGTGCTGCATATTAAGGTAAGGAGCCTTATTTGTTTCTGTACTCCCTGAAACAGTCTTAGAGCACACAAACATTTAATGACATACAAAATATAGCCACATTAAAATGAAGATTAGATTTATGTGTCTCTCCTCTCTCTGTTTGTATGTATTTACACAGACTGTAGACTTAAACTACAACCCACATTATTTAAAGAAAGGACTAAGCTATAACTAGATTCTCCAGGGAGATGGTGGCTAAGAAGTTTAGCAGCTCAGTTCCTAAATCTATTATAATGTACAGCTAAAATCCTAGAGTCACAATCCTTGGTCATTCTTTTGCGATCAATGGCCATTTTGATAGCACCAGATCTTCTGTTCTTTTTCTTCCCTCTTTTTTATTACTTTCTTCTTGAGGGATGCTGAGTGAAAATAAATGGTAAGGGGAAACAAAAAAAAAACCCAAACAACCAGAAAAAAGGATCCATGCTGCTCAATGTTTGAATACCCTTTAACAAGTTGTTATAGAAATGACCTTCCCATTTATAATATGGAAATCATTGAATTCAGAAGACTCCTGATTTACTTTGTAAAGTCAAATTCCATTTAAGTATTCAAATTCTATGAAGATCACATGTAGTTTAAAATTGCACTTATCATGGTTCAAGAAAATTCACACTCAAAACACCCAAGAATCCAATGTCATAGCCTGAGTGTCATGTCTTAGAGATAAGCAATATTTATTGCATACCAGCACTCTCCTCCCCTTCAGAAACTCACTAGTGAGGGAAGGGAAAGGAGGCACTTTAAGTTCACAGTTTAAAAAACTTTGATGACATGTTTGGCGTTTCATCTCTCAGCTAAATAAGAATTCATCTACTTTCATGGGCTACAAAGCTTTTTGAAAATTAAGGTCCTTCCTTTGTTCTGTAGGGATCCACTGAAAAGGGTCTTACTGGTATTAAAGGATTTTGTCATGGCTTGTAATGGCAATGTGCATGTAGGGGGAAATACTTATGTGTAGAAAGACCAATATAAACTTTAGGGACAACAACACCCCTTTCAAAATAAAACAAAAAGGAGCAAGAGAAATCTGCCAGATGATCAAGCTGAGGAGGAGCTAGAACAACAGAAACCATGAGGCCACATTGGGGTCCTTGAGTCTGCTGTGTACTTGGTAGTGGGTCCTCTTTCTTGATTCACACTTGGAAAAGCAACAACTTGGGCAGATCAGCAATGCTACTGCTTTGCTGTTATCTGACACATTTGTTGGCAGCTACTTTGCTTGTTTGTGTGTAGTTTATCATGAAGAATAATTTCAGATAAGCATTCAGATTTCATTTGCAAAATATCTTTTTTCTGCTGTGGATTTATTACTCTAGTGATTTTTTGTGACCTACGAAACTCTGCCTTTCTCTAAAATTACTTCCTTCCATGATTACTTCCATGACTTATAAATATCTTAACAGCATCCAGATCTTTGCCAACATTGGTACTTATACTTTCCAAATAAGTCAATCTTTGTCTGCCATGTGAAATCTAAAACATGCTATTAGGCAATACAATGTACACAGTGACCGGGCCTACTGGTCATATACTGCACTGTGATTACTGAATGCTCATAGCAACAGGGACTTGAAAACCAACAGAGCATCTAAAAAAAAAAATCTAAAAAACATCTCTAAGACTTTTTGTCTGGACTTTTCCAGTTATTTTCAACATTTCTGTGAGAACAAAAGAAACTACATAATTTCATTTATAGATATTTTCTTCCCATTTGTAAAGATATTTTGTTGATTTTTATCTTATAATTTAAGGCTAGATTCTGAAAATATCTTATTCTTTACTCTGTTTCACAGAAATCAAGACACTGTTCAATAAGAATGAGGTTATCAGGAGCTACCTCTGCTGGAGAAAACCTTAGGCAAAAAGTGTGTTCACACAAACCATTCATTAAATGACTGTGAATAATGGAGAAATTAATAGAAATAAACAGACAATTCAGTAATGGGTTGGATCTGACAAACACCAGCAATGCATATAATCTCTCCAGATGTATGCATATTTTGGATTAATAGAGAGAGTTTTCAGACCCATTTTTCCCCTACATCATCCATTTGTTTTGTTCTGTTTGTACAGTTTGCACAAAATTGCTCAGCTTGTGGTCTATAGCCAGCAATTAACACCACTTAATAGCTGTTAAATAGGGTAATCACCTGTTGTTATCCTCATGTAGCTCAATTCAGGCACTAATTGCTCTCAGTGCACCACTCATAAACCCACCAAACCACCAGATATGATCTGATGAAGATGGTCTGATATGAAATGGGGTTTCCTTTCCCCCGCAATGATCAGTTCGACTGGTGACTAACACCTACTGAGAGTGGAAGCCCTGGGAAGGATTTCCTCTCGTGGAAATCAGGGGGTCATGAGCCCACAGCTGGTCAGGTTGGTGGATAAGAGGAATTGCAGGTAAAATCACAGACGGCAACTAGTGCCAGTGTGAATGGCACTGGCTCTATTGCTGCCCTGGTTTGAAAGAGAGAAGGAAATAAATTATGAAGCACAGCAACCCGTGTGATCCCCACATCACTCCTGAATGAACGATTAAAGTTTTCTTGTTCCTTTTTCTAACTACTATTCTGAAAATATTTTTAATGCAGATGAAACAGAAATATTTTTCCTATTAACACTCACTGCTTAAAACCAAAAGAATGATAGTGGTGGAAATAAATGGAATGAAATTAATTAATTATTAAATTACCTGTATTAAGTCATGTGACTGTGTTACATTATTTACCTATGGAATACATTTAATGTGTTCTTTTTGGTGAAGTATTCTTGAAGCACCAGTAATCAATAATATGAGTATATTTCAAATATATGCACATCATCTCTTGGCCTGCAGCTACACATAGAAAAGAAATATGCCTCCTAATACAAATGGAGTATGCTTTCTAATTAATGGGAACTTACAAGGGCAACAGTCGGAAGTAGAAGTAGTGTTTCTTATTCACTGTACATATCTCTTTGCAGCATATTGAATGTGGTTCTAGCATAATAATGTAAAGTGAATCATGATGTCTTGAATTTACCTCGGATATCCTCTATGGCCCTTGTGCTGGTTACTTATGCAGGATACTTTAGAAACACTCACTGATTTCAGCTTTCCTCTATTTCAGACAGCTACTAGTTTTAGTAATCTATTTAGAAAAGTTATCAATGACTTGTAACTCCCAAAGAGTTGGGTAAGACCTCTAGGCCTTCCATACCACTGGAAGTTAGTTTTCGCCATGTACTTCAAGACAAGCACATGCAAGTGGAAATATAAAAACATGGTTATTGTATTGAAAAGAAAACTAAGAATCTCCCTGTGTTTCCTATGTATTAAATTATATACTTGAAAAATAATAGCAGTATTGGAAGGAACCAATTTTTGATTGTCTGTAAAGTGTTAAATTAGGATGTTATTCAACTTTCCCTTCAAGACAATTTAAATGTTTTAGGTAAAGATCCACGTAAAGATCCAGACTGGAGGGTTGAGGTTTATTGGCTCTGGTATGAGTGAAAATAAAACAGAAAAGATTTTGTTTACATTAATAATTGTTTCTTTTTTATTGTGTGTCTGTTACTCTGACATGATTGTTAGAATGTTGTTTGCATGTGTGTACACGTGGTAGATTAAAGCATCAATTTTAGGAGCTATAACCTTTGCATATAATTCATATTACAAAAAAAACCCCAAAACTAACAACACAAAACCCCACAGCAAAACACAAGCAACAATAAAGAACATGAAGCAACACAAATAGCTTGCATGTTCAAATTCACAAATATTGAGTGAAATTGAAATGCCTCTGCTACAGGTCAAATCTATTTCACTGTACAAATTTGTACTACGTCTATAGGCTCATTTCTGTTAAAATGTTCTGCATCAGCAGAAGAAAAATGCACAAGTTTAGCATGAATTCATTGTTTCAACTGTGAAAATGATGTGCCTAAGCATAATGCTTCTGTCTGCAATCCTAATTCCCAGAAGCTACAAATCTAAGCTGGGTCCTTTTGTTCCCATACAGCAAAGGGAAAGAATTACAGTTTTAATAATAGACAGCCTGCTGATCAGAGACCTACATGGCTTTCAACAGCTCATACTAAAAAGAGGGCCTGAAACATGGGTTGTGTCCCATATTATGTGTGTATATATCAGAATTAGGTATACATATGAGGTGGTGATGTCCAGGTTGAAACCTCTTGATGAACCTGCCTTGATCATTTGTTTACAGACTCACACACTACTCTGAACACTCAAGATAGTGTTACCTATTAGTACCTACTAGTTTGGCGATTAGAATAATCATCCAGAAAGCAGAATGGGATTTTAAAGTTTTTCCTACACAAGAAGGCTCAGATTTACAGCTTTATCGCCCCATGAAGGCTGGGATCAGGTGAGCAGTTTCGTGGCAGTTCCTCAGGGTTCACAGAACACCTCCCTTGGTCCTGAAATTTTCCACATGCTTTCATGTCCTCATAATTCATCATTTGCTCCTTACAGCAAGCTTCAATCCTTTGCAACCTGCTGTCTCTCCACATTTCCCCAAACTCTGTAGCAATATACTGCAGCAGATAGATACACTGTCTCAGAGGTATCAACACGATATTACCTACTAAGGTGGAAACAACAACATTCCAGTTTTTCCAGGAGGTGCTACAGCCAAAATATACAGAAAAGCTTTCCTGAAGCTGTTATGTATCACACAAGAATTTGTTGCTCTAAGCAAGTGCCTATAGCTGTGGCTATTACACATAATCTCAAAAGGAAACATGCCAAAGATTTTCCATTAAATGGACAATCCAAAATCCCCTGAAACTTCAAAGAAAAAATCCAGCACTTAACTGAGTTTTGAATAGAATACAGAATCGATATGACAGTTCTGCATGAGAAAAAGAAAAGGAAATAATGGAAATTGTGGAAATTCATTTTCTCCTTTGTTTTTGTTTTCTTAATTCCCTCTTTTTCCTGTGTGTTTAATAAATTTTTCAGATGTTTTACAGCACTGATTGCAATGGGCATAAGCAAGAGAGAACTTTCCAAAACACTGGCCATGTTTCACACAACATTGTCAGTCTATTTCATTAAGAGCATTGAAATTCAAGTGGTTATCAACAATTTGCATCCAAATGTTATTTTTATGTTTGTAATTGGTATTATTAGGCCCTCTTCCCAAGCACATCAAATTATATTTCAGCCCAAGTAGGGCAGGATAAGTATCCAGTAGACTAGCAGTAATGTGGACTTTCTGTTAATAAGAAGTTGAAGGTAAAACCAGATACTGTTTAAATAATTTGTCTGACAATTGCAAATTTAACAAAAGTGGCCAAAGAAAAAGTACAAATGACTTCTGTGAAATGCCATATTTGTTTATGAGGGATGACTACTGGTGAGAAATAAATGAATACATAAGAAATCAATTTTCATATTAGAAAGAACCTTCAAGAACTGGAAAGTCATTTAAGGTTATTGATAAGCTTGATAAATCAAGAGTTTATTATAGAAATAACTGAGTTTTTCTTTTGACTAACTACTAAATAGGAAAGAGTTCAAAGAACCTGTAATTGTTTTTTTCCAAAAGATCTTAGGCAAGTTCAGAACTAATGTGTAGTTCTGAACAATGGTGTCTCAGTTCAAATAATAAAAAAGGTAATTAAACCCATGTTACCTGCTAGTGAAGTAGATTAAGGTTTGATTGATGTTCTTAATCTTGTTCTTCTGAAAAATAGAAATATATAAATCTAAAAATCAACAGTTGAAACATGTCATATAGAACTATGTCTGCCTTGCATTACAAAAGCCTCTTTTTGGATACCATATGCAATGTGGACAATTATTCTGTGACAAATATTGGCATTTCAACTGATAGCTAAACCCACCAAATTACTATGGGTTAAACCTTCCACATCATTTATATCATGAAACAAAACTGAAAGGAATTTCCATATGGAGGGTGACTATAGGACATAGGAAGTGTACTTCTCCCTGTAACACCTTGTGGGAAGGAGTCCTGGAGCAGACTGTGGTTAAGACTCATTAATATTCTCTGCTACTGAAGAGCAATGGCTGCTGGTAGTTTAGCAGAAATCATGTCAGCCACTGACACTTTTCTGGCCTTGAGATGTATAAATCAGTTACTGCTGTCTTATTTCCATAACAAGTGAGCGGATGTAGGATGGGATGGTAGGGGTATGCTTCCACTTACGTTTGGTTGACAGGCATGCTAGCTTCAGGAATTTCTGTTGTCTAGCTACCTTTTCTTATTCTTGCACTTCCCTTGCAGTTATGTCAGTAATTGTGAAACGAGATTGGAAAAAAAAGCAACTTGTTAGCCTGCATTGGTTTACTGATCTCTTTAATCCAACAGTTCTTAGAATATTCATGAGGGGTGAGTGTAATAGATTGTAGGAAGTCCTTCCTGCCATCAGGAAAAGTATCTGGAACCATATACCAAGTTACAGTTTTAAAACATCTGTTTAAAGTTGCAAAATGTGCTTTAGACAACAGAGGGAGAGATGTTTTTCTGAAGAAGGTGAGGTCCTTGCTTTAATGGAGAAGGAAGATTTTCAGGATAATTCCAAATCCTAAAGCTCTTCTCTTTTTCAATAAAAACAAATGTGTGCTAAGAAATTTGTAATAGCTCTGCAGAAGTCTCTGAAACAAAGTCAGTAGAAACACAGCAAAAGCATTTTTGTTGCACAGCTATGAAAACATATTCAGTGCCTTCTCCCACTGAAGCCAATAACACATCTAGTCATTACAGTAAGAACAGTATAGGATGACTAGTATTTATTACTTTTCCATCAAGAATAGGCATTTCATCCTTTCTTTCTCCTGGCTTCTCTTGCATCCAGTCCATGTCTTATACTCTCAAAACCTAGGAGATATTAGATAGGTGCTGGGAAGAAAGGAAATTCTTTTCCACACAGAACACAATTAGAGCATGTAATTTATTGCTACAAGATGTTACGAAGGCCGAAAGTACAAATGCGTTCAAAAAGGAATTGGACCTATGCACAAAGAATAGGTCTTTAGTGGCTGCTAAACATGATCCCAAGGATGTTACCTCTAGCTTGGAAAAGTCCCTGAACTGCAAATTATGGAAATTTGACAGCTGTATGAGGACAGGAAAAGCTCTATCCAAGCCTTATCCTACACACTCTTTTTCTTTCCCTCTGACCATTTAGTAGGGATAAATGTAGTTTCTGTATTAGTCTATATGGCAGCTCTCACTCTGCTTCAGATATTTCCTGTGCTGGATACAATCTAGTTAGATTACAGCTGCACGACCAGACTCTGAATTAAAGAATGGAAAAAGTAAAGGAATGGAGGAGATTCAGAATACTATCTGCAGGAAATTTTTAAGGACATCAGTGATTTTCTTCAGTCCCTTCATTTTGTTTCTTGAGTCCCTTGTGCATTAATCTAGTTGTTAATCTAATACAGATAGAAAGGAATTTTAGTTCTCTAATTATTATTTTCTATTCAAGAACATTTTAACTGTTGATATTTGCTTTTGTGCTATTGAAAGGAAATACAAGAGGCATCTAGCAAAAGACCTCTGAACAGACAACTGGTTTTGGTTTTTTTTCCAGCAAAATGAGTTCTTTTCCTAACTAATTTTCTTTAAAAAATCGGGAATAAAAAGCTTATTTTGATTTTTTTTGTGCTGGCATTCACTTTATGCTATTTTTCATTTAGCATCTGCATAACATTTAATTAATATTCAGGTTGCTATGACAGTTATCAAAATATTAATGTTAACTGTTCAGTGGTGACTTGCATACATGATAACTATGTAACTAATTATAAGAAAGTGAACATGACATGACAGGACATGAAATGCCCAACACAGGCAGCCTCTTTGAATTAGACTGTTGTGCATTAACAACAGTCCTAAGCCCCTCCCATACAAGATGCTATGAAAACTCTATCCCAGCCAAAACCTGTATGTAGACATACCCTCATAAACAATGTTTGATATTCCACAGTTATTTTGCTCAATGTCCCATCTCCAAAATCACTAACTGACTAGAAATTTTGTAGGCAGGTTGGACCCCATTGGTAAAGTTTCTACATTAAAATTGGGCCAATAAGCATTGCACCATCAAAATAAATCAGCTGCAAAATCAAGAAATGCTTCTGAAATTACTGATGTTTACTTTTTAAATCCTCAAGTAGTTATTTAGAAGCAATGATATTTTCCTATCTTGGTGGTATATAGTAAATTGTAATTAATTAGGCTTATCCAATCATTTATTTTGTAAAACTCTTGGAATAATATTATATAGAGGTTTACAGATTACATGTGCCAATTTTTTAAAAAGATTTTCAGAGCTATTTGGGAATGTACATTTTTTTAAAGACTGTACCAAAAATTAAATGCTTAATATGTTCAGACATCTTTTAAGGACTAACTAGGTGGCTTTTTTTTTTTTTTCCTTTTTTTCAATTTTAGCCCAGTAGAACCAGGTTCCTCCCACACACATGTGCATATAGTGGTGTAGGCAGATGTAACTTGTTAAAAATATTTCTGTAGGGTCTGAAATCAGTCAGTAGATCCACTAAATTTTACATAGAAGCAGCCTAAAGAGATCCAAGTTTTAACCATTAAAATCTTGTCTATGCTGAGCAGTGATGTATCTGGATTTTATTAAAAAGTACCAGGTATCCTGCCTGATGCAGTAGATATTCATTCAGCTGTTGGGTCTCTACACAGAATAAAGCCAGAGTATGATGTATGATGTATCATGTATGATGTATGATGTATTATTAGATAAGACTTCTCTCCAGTAAGTCATCAGGTAGGATATTCTTGTTAATATACTCTTCCAAGTTTAGTTCCCTCATCTGCCTAAGGACATTTTGTTTCCAAACTAGACCAAAATCCTTTCCTACCAATGGGTATTTCAAAAAGTTTTGTTCATAGCTTTTTGCTTCTTATTCATATTGTTACCTCTCTGTGCTAATACACCCAACATCATTCATGTTCGCTTGGCAGAAACAATTGTATGAAAACCCCAGAAACACACAAACACTTTCCAATTAACAGAATCTTTTACACAGCCTTCTAATATATAACCTGAAAATATGATCATGTGTTTGACTAATGAAACACAGATCGCATGAGCCAGCAAAACAGATTTATCTAAAGCCATTGCACAGATGGATTCCAGATTCACTAGAGTCAGCGTAATATAAGTTTAGATAGAATTTCCCTTGGAGAAAAATTCTCTGAAACACTAATCATCAGTCTGTCTTAAATCAATATACTCTGCATGCCTATTTCTTACACTGTGCCAGTTCCCTGTTTTCCCACCAGGATCCCATGCCATATCAGTTTTATAGAGCCAAAACTTCCTCCCTGATAGTTTTCTGTTAAAAAAAAAAAAAAAAAGTGCTATGTTTATACCACAAGTGGTCAGTGTAATCAGCTTTATTATTTTAAATGTTACATAATAAAAAATTATGGTTATTCTGAGTTAGAAATATGGGTCTAAGAGTACGTCAACACTGTAATTTGACGTAGAGATACCAAACTATCCTGAAGACTGCATGGTCTACCATGGCAGCAG
Source organism: Pelecanoides urinatrix (assembly GCA_013400755.1). NCBI lineage: Eukaryota > Metazoa > Chordata > Aves > Procellariiformes > Procellariidae > Pelecanoides > Pelecanoides urinatrix. The sequence goes on along the minus strand of VZTQ01004612.1, from coordinate 43,383 downwards.
AAAGCTCACTGCAGGTTAACATACCTTGCTGAGAGGAGATGTTTCTAGTGTTGTCTAAATCACAACACTTGCTTTACTCTCTGTATACCCTTGCTCTTAAAAAAAGTGGATTTTTCCTTATTCAGTATGCATAGAGCTTTGCAGTCAGTTAAAACCGAAACAGCAAAAGAAATATAAGGTTGAAACTATTTGGATCTCTAATCTTATCATTATCATAAAGTTGCTGGTGAAAGATTCCATTGAGCTCTTGTAAAGACAGTAAAAAATAAAAACAATAATAATTTTGCCTCCATGACTAAATGTTTGCCAATTTAAGTGGAAAACTAATATTCATAACAAGGGAGCATCTACCATTACTACAGCGACATACATCGTGTGTGACACCCATCAGTGATGTGACCCCATTGATTCAAGAATAATTTTTCCAATGAAGCTTAGAAGCAGAAACTATATGTCTTCAGCCCTACCCTTCAGTATTAATACTTGCTTATCTCATACCATCTATACTCAGAGAAAAATATCCTTTGCATGCTGCCCACTCTACATTCTGAAACACAGTGGAAACAGAGAGACTTGGGAAAATCAGCATCAGAAAATGGCTTGCCTTCTCAGGGTCAGAATCGATTTTATTGTGTTGTTACTGAATAACCTGAATGGAGTGCAGAGCTCAACAGATAAATATAGACTGCCAACATGAAAAGGACTGGAAAATCAAAAGTACTTTCTGGCACTTACTATAATATCTGTTAATTTTTTGCCTGGTCCTTTCTAGGCTTAGAAGTAGAGCAGCAGAAGAAAGGTGAATCTAACTGCCTTGTCTACATCTTTTCTTCATTACTCTTTGATATACTCTTCAGGAAAAGCTGAGGTATGTAGTGATTGAAATGCGCTGTTCACTGTGTTTGTAGAATGGATGCAATGTGTAGCCACTGGCTAAGTAATTTGTGAAAATGTTGGCCCTTCAACAGACTTTGACAAGATTTCAAGGGACCATTTATTTGTTCTTAAGGAGTACTCACAAAGTCTAACTTCTGGGTTTAAGTTAGGTAATTTTCCAGTCCTATTTATTCAAAGGAAAGAAATGGGTTCCACCTGAGTGGAGCTGAGTTAGTCAGATTCCAGCTTTGGCTCACCCTTAGACAAGCTTTTTTCTCCGTTGACTGAAGAGGGAAACTGAAGTGCCTCATCTGCTAACGTAGGGCTCTGATGGATGAGTGGCGAGAGCTTGCCTTAGAACAGTACACCCACTTCTCTATCTTAGTCTTACTTGATGGACTCCTGACCTGCTCACTAATCAATTTCTGAACCTCTCAGCTTTTTACAGTAAGATATCACTGATACCACTTTTCCTTAAGATATCCTGTTATAAACTACAGACACTGATTGATGGGTAGGAATGGCTTAACTCAGATGGGTGGCCAGCCTCCTTGCTGCAGGGACATCTGAAATGGACATTAATCAAATTCTGAGTAACAAGAGTTTACAGTGCAATTTTCTGAGGGAAAAAACCCTAACTGAATTTAGCCTGCAATCAGGAGGTGATTGACAAAGAGCTCAGAAATCTGTGCAGCAGTTAGTTTGAATGGACAGGAAAGGGTAGCAACTTCACCAGCTGTCTCAGGTGACACCATCCTTTGCATGCCAACAAAGCCTTTAGCTGCTTAAGACAGATGCCTAACATTGGAGAGTGTAAATAGCTTCTTTAACATCCCTCTAATCACTTACTTTCCTACTGAGATTGCATGCACATGTACCATCAGTTCCTGTCATGATGGACACTTGTTCTACAGGAGGAGCAGTGAGACCTTTGATTTCCTATGCAGAGGTTACGAAAGAGCTATGAGACAGCTATGACAAATGGTAGTTATGGCATGACTAGAAGACTGTAAACTATTAAAACCTTGTACTTTATATGCCTTTATTAGGTACTTTTTAACTAAACATTCAATATCACAAACATACATTTGCATACCTGATAAATAATTTACAAGTTTCCAATTTTATATTCAATTAATATTAAGTAAGCCATGAAATGTGGTGAATTCCAATGAATAACATTTTAATTTGTGTGTGTTTTTTAATACCACCCAAAAAGCCACAATAGAGGAAAATCAAACTTTCGCACCTGATGACCTAGCCTCAGAATCAAACTTCAAAACTTCATTATCCTTGTTGTCTCAGGCTAAAATTATTTTTCTACGTAGTGTTTTATTCAAACAGAGAGTAATGGAAAAATATGTTAATATGATTAAACGACTAGAATATAAATAGGGAAAATTGTATAAACCTATATCCCAAACTTAGTTGATTTTGTAGTATCATACATGAGGAGGATTAAAATGGAGTTGTTTATGAACAAATTATTATGAGCTGTTAATTTAAAGGCAGAAACATGGAAGTCAGCATTTGGATTTAATTTTTTAAGAATGTAATTTAAATGAGTTCCACTGCATTTTGTGCTCAGTCACCATTGAGCTGCACCACTTGTGCAGCTTTCTTTTCTGCTTCTGTCAAATATTAAAACCGTTTGAAGACCCATTGAGCTATGATTGATTCTGACATACACACGTATGGACATCTTCTAATGATGAAACAGAGACTGTTCTACATTGACTAGAGAATTTAGAGCTGACAGCATGTTTATTGGTCTGATATCAGGAATCAGTATTGGGATGAAGAGTCTATGAAAAGATATGGCAATTTTAAAAAAGAAAGAAAGAAAGAAAGAAAGAAAAAGCCTATGCTTCAGAGCTGTTATGAGATTCATCTCACTTATTCACTCCACTCAAGAGTTAGGCTAGTCATTGATCCATCTTTCCTATGCCTTAGACATCTAACATAACATAATTTGCATAAACTGCTCATGGATGATGTCTGTATCTTTTATTTACTGTGGAAGTAACCTAGACAACTAGTTAAATTAGAAGACTAACTTTTTTGTCTGGGAGAGAATCGGAAGGTAAAAGTGAGAAAACTCCATGGGCTCCCAATTCCTTTGCAGATCTGCCCATGAGTGTCTGTGGATTTTAAGCAAACATTTTTTTTATATTGAAAATCACTTCATTAGTTGTGCAGATTTAAAATTTGGCTAATGTTCTCTGACTTTATAAACTAATTTGTAAGTCTTAAAACACAGAATAATGATTTATCTTCTAAAAGGTAAATAAAATAAATGATCAAATATAAACCATATAACCAATAAAAATAACAATAAAACCCAAGTAAACTATCTAAAGGAAAATCCACCTTCACTTTTACAATAAACTAGTCAGACAAGGAAGACTTATCAAGGTATAGATGGTAGACACTATTGGTCTTCTGGCATTTAATAGCTGAGTGACATCTCTGCTTATTTATCTTCTTTCCATTGTAAATGGCTATTTTTACTGATGGTCTCTGAATTACTGAATGGACATCCAATTATGCTTTTGTCAGCAAGCATGAAGCACAGGTTTTCCATAATTATAAAATTTTATTAATTACCTGCATGTTTTCCAGTAGGCGCAAGCCAGAAAAACAAGTGATATAATTTTCACCCACAGTTAAAATAAAAGCAGGCAAGAAATAAAGATATGCATTAAGTCCTTGATGAATACGGCACATGGAACAGCTATAGCTCACTTGAAAGTTTTCTATTGTTACTAAACTCTAGGGCAGGGGAGGTTGACCTTGGCTGGCTGTCAGACCCCCACCCAGTGACCCTCCCACTCCCCTTTCTCAACAGAATTGAGAAACCTTGCAAAGACCATAGCTCGTTTTGTACTTTCTCTCTTATCTACTTTAGTAAGCATGTCTATTCACAGCCAGCTGGCCAGGGATGCTCTCATGCAGACTGCTGTGGTGTGGTCAGGCTGTAGGCTTGCCCATGGAAATATCTCTTTCTCACTAAGACACACAGATCCTAGTTCATTTGTGCCTCACTTGTGTGCTACCGTATGCAACATTTGCCTGCTTCATTCTTGCTGTGTGATCATGTTAATTCTTATTATGGATTACTTTTAGCATTTTTGAAAAATTTTTGAGCAGCACTGCTTAACATCTCCACCTGCAGCATGAAGCCACCTTGCCTGGTCCCTGTAGGTATAGTCTCAAAATCAGTCCTTTCCTCCCTCAACCCTGTCCCTTTGAGCTATCACAGTGTTTTCATAGAATCATAGAATCACTAAGGTTGGAAAAGACCTCTAAGATCATCGAGTCCAACCGTCCACTCAACACCCACATGCCCACTAAACCATGTCCCTAAGCGCCTCATCTACATGTCTTTTAAATACTTCCAGGGATGGTGACTCCAACACTTCCCTGGGCAGCCTGGTCCAAGACTTGACCACTCTTTCAAGTAAAGAATTTTTTCCTAATGTCCAATCTAAACGTCCCTTGGCACAACTTGAGGCCGTTTCCNAAAGATGTTGAACAACACTGGCCCCAAAACTGAGCCCTGGGGAACACCACTCGTGACCGGTCTCCAACTGGATTTAGCTCTATTGACCACAATGGGTAGCTTGACGCATACTAAACCCCGTGAGTCCCATTTTTCACCCCTTAGGATGTGAGAAATTTGAGCATTGGGAGAGAGAACAGTCTGTGAGTGGATGTGGTCGCCGCAAAGCTGTGAGTGTGGTGTGCCAGGTGGGACCCCAGGGTCAACCAGCAAGGTGCATGGTGGGTGATCAGAGGAGCAAAACAGGAGGTAACTCGAAGTGCTAGAAGAGGTCCCTGATAATTCCTGCAGGAAGCAGTCAGTTCTCAAGTGCCACTTCACGATCGTGTCCCTCTTCTCCTTTTTTTTTCATATAGCACTTTTAATACCACTTTCTGAAGTCAGGAAGAACAAGAAAAAATCTTTTGGAAGTAGTCGAGACTTCATATAGCTGGTATCTCAGATTCAAATTGTACTTCAGAGGAAGAGCAATGAGAAAATTTACAGTGATCATTGCAAAATAAATTAGAAAGAGGGCCGATACTAGGAGTCTGGCAGAGGAGTCTGGGCTAGAGGATAGCTTTAGCTAACCCAGGATTTTGACTGGTTTTCCTTTATATTAATTTTAATACTTTATAATGTTAAATTAATCATGATAGAATTGAAAGAGGCAAAACACTAATTTTTTTAATGTCTTTCAGTAACAAAACTATTTTTCAGGTTGGAGCATCTATCAATAGATGCAGACAATTAATTTACCAACTCTTTCCTGTCTTTCATCTTTAGAACTTTACAACCTGAAGTTGTATATTATTCAACCATTCGATATACATAATATAAAACTGAGTTGTGATTTAGCTGCATAAGACAGAAAAGTGAGGACAGGAGAGTTGAAAAAGTGGCTCTTTGCCACATCTTCACAAATAACCCCCAAAATGGAGATCCATTGAGGACATCTATAAATTTCCCAGGCTTCTAGATTTGTTTTAAAATCATGTTCGAAGTACAAAAAATACTTTTGTGCATCACTGTAAATGACTAGAATTATAAGAAATGACTAGAATTATAAGAATTTCTGGACAAGGCAGAGTTAAGCAGAAAAGCTAACAGGAATATTAAGCATGATTGTTTTACGTCATGATAATTTTAACTTGTCTGTTCACACTGAATGCAGTCAGACAGTTCTGTCTTTTCTCTGTAATTTTCCAAGGGTTATGGATAAAATTTATTGGGATTGCTTGCCATAGAACAACTACTTACTTATGGGATAAAAAGCAATGCATTTTTGCCTGAAACAGGAATTTGCAATACCTTATGTTGCACTTATGAAACATTATATTGAGTGCTTCTGAGTGGTGTTATTATTTCTTGCAAATGCATAAAACCATCAATTTTTGTCAAACACTAAAATTGGAAAGTTTATTTTTATTATTATTGATTAGTAAAAGAATGAACATCCTTAACCTGATTCTTTTTAAGTATCTGACAGTTAATTCTAACAACAAATCTAAACCTGTCATTATACCAATCTTTATATAAATTCCTTTCTTTTGAGGGTAGGTTGTCCAACCCAAAATTTAGTGAAAAATAATTTTCCTGAGCACGTATCTGGTCTTCTGTGAAAGAAATATATTCATTGTAACAGAATGATATAGCAACTTAAATTGTAGTTCAGAAATATATAACTCCTGTAGGATTGAATTTAGCTGGGACTTCAAGTCCCACGGGATGTAACAGTAGAAAACACTCCTTGTTTCTAGCAGTAGAAGAACTAGGGAACATCAAATGACATCATCACTGAACAGGTTGAAACAAGCAAACAAGAAATGTATTTTTACCTGAATACATACACTGTGGAAACTCTGCAAAGCAGTATTCCGGATGTCAAAAGTGCAAATCAGTTCAAAAAGCAATAAGACAAACTCATGGAAGAGAAACTCACCAGGACTTTAGCAAACAAAAATATGCCTGGCTCCAAAAATCCATAGACAGTCTGCTGAAAGCTGGGAGGATAGAACAGGAAAAATATAGAGTAAGCCTGTATCTTAAAGGCTTGCCCAGTTCTCACAAGTTTTGTTTAATCAGCTGCCACTTCCTACTGTCAAAGACAGACCATTCAACAAACAGACCCTTGGTCTGGTCCAGTATGCTCTTCCTATTTTCTATTATGCAGCCCCCCAAAACCTAGTGAGTATCCTATTCACATTTGTCCTAGATGTGCTGATTTATTCACACAGGTGTATTTCATTCCCACAGTGGAGCTGCTGAATGGACCCTTAACTCATACAGATAAGATGTGGGGGCTCTAAATTATTACCACATTAGTGAAACGTTTGTTATCATTTACTTAGAAAAGAGTCCAAAGGAACAGCATAGACACGAGGAAAGCTATTCTTAAAAGAAAATCTGACTATTATTTTGCTATCAGCCACACTGAGAATCTTAAACCTTCTGTCATTATAGTCACCAGAGACACAATTTATAACATACCAATGTGACTGGTAGACTCAGACTTGAGCCTGTCCTAAAAAGATTCTCTAACCAAGGCAGAAGTTGTGAAGAAGATTTATATACTGAAGGCACTATTTAGACTGTCTACTTTATATGTGGGCATACCTTCTGACACCATGTCCTCTAGCTATTGAGACCTTTTTCCATAAATAAGACAGACTGTCAGGGTATTCTGACGCTTTACACTGCAGCAAGTTATTTGTGTCTTTCTGAGTCTACATGCTACATTATTTCTTGTGCATGTGCTTAAGTTTAGCTCCAAGCAAAATTTCATCTCCAAATTCTGCTGCAATATTACAATGAATTTTTGGGGCGGGAATTGACGTTTCATAAGTTAATTTGTAAAATTAACTAGCTTAGTCTATTTTTTGCAACAATTACTTTTTTTTTTTTTCCCCTTTTAGAAATTCCATCAACCAATGTTGTTTTATTATCTGCTTAAGCCCACTGCTGAAAATGCAGTACGCTAAGATGAGGTTAATATTTATTTTACCTTATCTGCTTAAGCCCACTGCTGAAAATGCAGTACGCTAAGATGAGGTTAATATTTATTTTACCTTAGTTAATATAGCATTTCAGCCTTAATATTTAAGTTTTAAGTAGTTGAATATAATTTTTATTTGGATGTGAATGGTCATTTGCAAAGTCACAGGCTATAATTAATTGATGTGGAGATACCTAATGTTCTTGCAGATTCAAAACAAGAATCAGAAAATACAAGACTCCAGTCAAAACAGGATAAAAGACTTCAATGTTTTGTCTTGGGAAATCTTTCAAATAAAAAATACTGTTGTGTTGAACATGTGTTGAGAATATTTTCTGTAGACATGTATGCTGGGTCTGGCTGGGATGGATTTAATTTTCCTCATAGTGGCCCATATAGTGCTTTGCATTTGTGGCTAAAACAGTGTTGATGATAACATACCAGCGTTTTGGCTGTTGCTGAACAGTGCTTGCACAGTACCAGGGCTTTCTCTCTTTCCCACAATGCCCTGTCTCCACCCCCACAATAAGTAGGTTGGGGGTGGGCAAGGGGTCGGAAAGGGATACAACCAGGACAGCTGACCTGAACTGACCAAAGGGATATCCCATACTGTATGATGCTATGCTCAGCAGTGAACGAGCAGCTGGCTGAGAGTTTGGCTGTTAGCAAGGCTAACCCAATACAACATGACTCAGTTTTATTTCCATCAGTTAACTGTCAACTGCTCTCCTGTTTATCTAATCCACAAATAGTGATCAGCTGAAAATAAACTGATTTATTTTTATAATTCTCATTAATGTTCTTTTTATTTACTACTTCATAGCCTTATTTTAATCCCACTATTTCTGTAAATCTTTGCCTTCTGATACTACTTTAGCTGCTGCTTTATACAGTATGAACAATAAAAGCAAATCCTTTGATCCACACCTTTCCATGTCCATATGTAAATGGTGTCTATCTTGGGAAAGCACACTTTGAAAACCCTTGAATAGCTAGAATTTCTTGAAAGATGTAATCAAAAACAACATGCCATGGGAAATTTTCAATAATTTTTCATAATTATTTTAAAAAGTATATTTACCCACCCACTTGCTTCTATTTTCCTCACTTTTTAATAGTAAATACAATAGAGTGAAGAATATCCACCATTCTTTTTTCACTTAAATTTTTCTAAACTTCTTCAAATTTGAAATGAATCTTAGCCTTTATCTTTACTTACCATTACTTTAAGCTAACTCTTCAAATTATAAATAAACAGGTTCTAAAATAAGTAACTGAATATCAAGGTTATCAGATGATTTCTCTTATTTCCCCTAATAAACAGAATTTGATCTCAAGGAATATTCCAGTCACTTTTTCTGATGAATGTTAAAAAAAGACCAAAAAAAGTTATAAAAAAAGTCAGTGGAAACTAGAACAGTCTGTTTAGGGCTTATCCAGAAAAAAAAAAACAAAACAACAACATCTGGAAAAAAAATGCCTTTGTGACATCAGAGATGGTGTTCAATGTAGATTACAACATAAATGACTGTTATTTAGATATGGCTCTTTTTTTAGAGGTTTAGTTTAGTAAGAGACTAACTGTGCCCTAGAATTACCTCTTCCTCCTCACTGATGAGCGGAGCCTAGGACAAGAAGCTCAAATATAAACATGTGCACTGGGGAGATGAAACCAGCTGCATATACTCTTGTATACATATATTACCTTTGCAAATGCACCAGAATCTCATTGTTTTAATGGTGATAAAATGTTAACTCTAAACTTATTTATAATTTGTTTATATTCATTAATTTTTAGGACAATGTTCTCCCTGGGCAGCATCTGGTGAAGAATTCTGATACTGTAGTAAGAATGTTTTGGCTGTATCACTTGAGAATGTCACAGTTCCTGGTGGCATTTTTTCCTCTAACATTATAGCATCAAAATCAAATTGAATCTATACCAGGGTTCTAGAATGGCGCTTTTATTTTGTTTTTCTTTTCCAAAGTAAGTTTGGCCAAAGCAGATTCTATTTTATTGATGTAATTCCTTAGGCCTGGACTCTCTTTAGTCATTTGAAAAAACTATGTATCTTTGGTTGATAACTACAGGTCAAGGTTTAGTTCACTATGTTAGCATGTAAAAGCAAATGTGAAAAGAAATATTGATTTTCTCCTCCCCTAGACAAGTAAGGGAATTTAAGCAGAGATTGAACTGAAACAAGATTTGCCCCTGTCACTAGGAACTCATCTATATAAGAAGACATTTTATTTACTTAAAAATATTCTAAAATAAATATTTCTATTTCTGTGCCTCTCATATGATGTGAATTAAACTTTCTGTCTACTAATTGGAACTCAAAGCCTTCTGTTTAGTATTGTCTGTGGAATAGAGATAGAGACAATTGGTTCCAAAACACTTGTCAGTGACACTTTTTTTTTACAGAACCTGTAGGTTTACCATGCTTCAATATTTATAGTGAAGTTTCTATCTTTAGTTTCTGAATTATTTAAAAATAAATAAAACATGAATAAAGAGGTTCTCACAATGAAATTGGAGAGATAATATTGCAGGGTGATATTAAAAACACAAGTAAGAAAAACAATATTGTAACTGTTTGACAAGGAGGCAAGGTTTTCATGTTTTGACAGCTGACATTGTGGCTCTACCTTCCGGCTCTGTATGAAAGTGGAGCAATGCTAAACCATACCCAAAACTTCCCCCCAAATTGCACTTTAATGGAAGCTTCACAGTTTCATGGTTCATTTTTCAAAGGTTCTGCATGCCAGGTGCATGTTGTAAGCCTGTGTTGTAGCAGCTGAGTACAAGTTTGAGTGCAGTTGTTTCTCCTGGGTGCCAACAGGTCATTGGAGATGAGGTCTGAGAACAGGCTGGCTGAGCTTGGGCAGTTTGGAGCAGAAAGAAACAGCCACTCCACATCTCAGAAGAAGAAGAGGTGCAAGGACTAAGGCCCAGGAGAATGAGAAAATAAAACAGGACAATAGCAGGGGAAGGAACCTGGGTAAGAAACATTGAAACAAAGGACTACAGAGACAAAGCAAGAGCAGCAGAATCTGGCAACAGCAACAATAGTACTAAGCCTGGATTTCCTCGAGTCGTCCTCAATCCCCACCTTTGTGTCCTGGCAACAAATATCTGGGGAACCTCCAGGTGCTGATGTGTATCCCCCTTTTTAGTCACTGCCCCATGCAGTGTTTACTGATGGTACCAGGCCTGCCTGCGTCCTCTTGTAGTCTTCTGAATAGCAGTTCTGAAGGATTTGACTCTCAAAAAAGCATAGCTTGGTTCCAGAGGAAAAGATTTCTTCTCTTTTTTCTGCCTCAACAACAGTGGTTTTTTCATGTTTTTAAAAGCTAATTATAATTGATACATGAAGAGTGTTGAGACTGCAAGGTCAATTACTCAGAAGTTAGAAAAATGTCAGAATTAAGGTTGCCTATGCAGCCTTAATTAGTCTGTCTTAGATGTAAGTATTACCATCTATAATTACATTAGCACATGCAATTTTTTCATAGCTTTCTTTCCTCATTCAGTTCACAGATTGCAAATCAGGTTTTATAATGAAAGGGATTGTTGACTGTAGCATACCAGTGTAATTTTTTTCAGAAAATAAAGGTACACAGCTAATGAAGCAGTAGCTGAAAGAAAGCAGATTTAATAATTGTGGTTGCTGGATGCTTCCCAAAGAAACTGGATTCTATCAAAGAATTCCTTTGTGGTGCTGGGCAAGTACAGTGATGCCAGTGTGGGCTTTTCATCTATTCTGTGCCCGCTTGCTCTAATCTGGGACTGGCGATTAACAAAATACAATGTGATCATGCAGAGACTGTTATCATAATCCATAAGTGTAGGGTGTCAAATTGGGGTGTCCTGGTTCCAGCTGGGACAGGGTTAACTTTCCTCCCCATAGCTTGGGGATGTGCTGTGCTGTGTTTTGGTTGGGTATGAAAGGAGCGTTAATGGCCCATTGAGCTTTGGCTGTTGCTGGGCAATGAGCAGGGCCGGGCTGGTGGGCCCAGCTGGCCAATGTGGTATTCTATACCATGTGCCATCATGCTCAGTATAAAAACCAGGTGTGTTTGGGGGGGCCCAGGCGGTTCGGGACACGCGGTCGGCGGTCGGAGAGCAGTTGCACTGTGCATCGTCTGCTTTGTATATTCTGTTATTACTGTTGTTCCCATTTGTTTATTGCTGTTCTACTTCTGTTTCATTTCAATTATTAAACTGTTCTTATCTCAACCCAGGAGCTTTGCTACTTGTATCTTCCCCAATTCTCTCCGTCATTCCACCGGGCGGGGGGGAGGGGGCGGGGGGAGACTGGCTGCGTGGTGCCTATTTTCTGCTGGCTGGGGTTAAACCACGATATGGGGTTACATTTGCAACCTTAATTCTGGTATTTCCTAACTTTTGAGTACTCATCTAGCAATATTTTAATTTAGTGCCTCTCATTTTTGAGTGTTTTGTTTGTATATTTCTTAGATATTAAAGGCAATCAGGCTATTCACACATCATTAAAAAAGAGTCAGGAATTGAATAATTTTGAATTATGACCATGCCTTTAACATTCAGAACAGATTTGAGTCAGAGCTGTGAAAAGCTGTGGCTAACTCTTATATTTCCTTATCCTTCTTCCTTTCTGTAAAAGTGCAAATTTATTGCCATAATAATAATAAAGTTAATGTAAACTGTCTAAGTTATCTGTTAGTTAAATTTAACTAACTAGCCATGAAAGGAACAAAGTTATAGAAAATGCAGTCATGATAAATCATGCCTGACATGATTTATGTGTAGTTGCTCTTGTCATATGACGGAGGAGAAGCTAAGGCAATACATTACAGGCCCATTCCTCTTCAAAATCAAATACCAATGCTTCTATTTCAGCAAAGTAAACAGTTTGTAGGTGGTGTCCTGCATCCTATCCCTCAGTGTTGGAGCATTCCTAGTGCGAAGTATTGCTGAAGATATGTTGAAATGCTCCATATAGTATCACTTTGCAAGGTCCTCTCTTGATATGTTCTCTGGCTCTTAGATGTGCTCCTCTAAGAAGTCATGCAGCTTGTGATAATTGCATGACAAGGATATTGTTTCTCATGGGCTCCTATAACATCAGCCACTGGTGAATGTTTACCTCGGATGTCCGGAACTGTCAGTATCACCGGGCTGAAGGTTTCTTCTACAGCTCTCACTTTCAGTGCCTAAAGCAAGGGGGCAGGTAGCAGCAATCTGCTTGGTCTTTTGGTTCAGCTCTCTTTTGGTAAGAAGTGCAGTGAATTTCCTGCAAATGACAAATGAACAGTATCCACAGAAGATTTAGAATCTGGGGTTAGAGTAAAAAGTATCAGTAGTCGTAGCATAATCCCTGTCCCTGACAATAAATAATACCTGGCTCTTTTACACTGTTTTTTATCAACAGATCTCGGGATGCTTTACAAAAAAAGGTTTTTTGACCATATTTCCATTAATGTTTTGTCCAGTCTAGCTTTAAATGTTAGTGCTCAAAAATATGCTATATTTCCAGTACATTCGCAAAGCTCCAAGGCAGAGGGAAAATTAAGAAGCATTTATCCACATGTGTATTAGGTTTGCATGGCAAGGTTTTGGTAACAGGGGGCGTTACAGGGGTTGCTTTTGTGAGAAGCTACTAGAAGCTTCCCCTATCTCCAATAGAGCCAATGCCAGCTGGCTCCAACACGGACCCACCCCTGGCCAAGGCTGAGCCCATCAGTGACGGTGGTAGTGCCTCTGGGATAACATATTTAATACAGGGGAAAAAAACCTGCGCAACTGCAGCTGAAGAGAGGGATGAGAGTATGTGAGAGAAACAGCCCTGCAGACACCCAGGTCAGTGAAGAAGGAGGGGGAGGTGCTCCAGGCACCGCAGCAGAGATTCCCCTGCAGCCCGTGGTGAAGACCATGGCGAGGCAGGCTGTCCCCCTGCAGCCCATGGAGGTCCATGGTGGAGCAGATATCCACCTGCAGCCCGTGGAGGACCCCACGCTGGAGCAGGGGGATGCCCAAAGGAGGCTGAGACCCCGTGTGAAGGCCGTGCTGAAGCAGGCTCCTGGCAGGACCTGTGGTCCCATGGAGAGAGGAGCCCACGCTGGAGCACGTTTGTTGGCAGGACTTGTGACCCCAGGGTGGACCCACGCTGGAGCAGTTTGTGAAGGACTGTAGCCCGTGGGAAGGACTCACATTGGAGAAGTTCATGGAGGACTGTCTCCCGTGGGAGGGACCCCACGCTGGAGCAGGGGAAGCGTGTGAGGAGTCCTCCCCCTGAGGAGGAAGGAGCAGCAGAGACAACGTGTGATGAACTGACCGCAACCCCCATTCCCTGTCCCCCTGTGCTGCTGGCAGGGAAGGAGGTAGAGAATTTGGGAGTAAAATTGAGCCCGGAAAGAATGGAGGGGTGAGGGGAAGGTGTTTTAAGATTTATTTTTTATTTTCTTATTATCCTATTCTGATTTGATTGGTAATAAATTAAATTAATTTCCTCGAGTCGAGCCTGTTTTGCCCATTATGGTAATTAGTGAGTGCTCTTCCTGCCCTTCTCTCGACCCACGAGCCTTTTGTTGTATTTTCTCTCCCCTGTCCAGCTGAGGAGGGGCGTGGTAGAGCGGCTTTGGTGGGCACCTGGCCTCCAGCCAGGGTCAACCTACCAACATGTCACATAAAACTTAATGATAAAACCATCAGAGAATAAGGATCAAGGCACACTACACGTAGTTTCCCTTTGATAATCACTCTTACCATTTTAGTTCCACATAGTCACCTGGAAACCCAGCTTAAACAGAAAAAAAACGGAGTGAAAACAAACAAAATTTCAAGAATTTTTCAAAATTGAGTAGCCTTTCTATACACTTCATTTCTGAAATTAATTTTAAAAAATAAACAGTTAATTTTCTAAATTACATGATGCAAACCATTAATACTATTGTTATATAGGCTATGGTAATCAAATTCATGCAATCAAAATCAAAGATTGGTCTCAGCAACCGGAAAAATGTCAGACTAGTTTGATTATCAACATATCACTTTCTCTTGCCATCATGATGTATGCTGATGTTTTGACTAGAGTTACATTCAGCTGCATTTGACTTCTGTAGAACTAATGGCCAGGCTGGCTTTTACAGCTTGTTGATGTGGGAGTAGCTTTTGCGTGTCAGGATTTTGCTTATACTTATAATGAATAACTTCTAACCTAAAAGCTTGTTGGATTCCTCTAACTGATTTTTCATATTAATCAAAAGCTTAAAATGTTGACTGCCGGCTTGGGTCAATGATGAAAAATGAGTGTAGATTAGAAGTTTTCCAGTAAATCTATTTTCAAACAAAACTAGATAATTTACCAAAAGGTAAATTGGAAGAAAGAATCTAGTTTAAAAGAAACTCAACTTCTTTCTTTTTTTACATTTCAAAACTGTTGATATGTCCTTTTCAACATTTTTAAGTGAAGTTTCATAGAATCATAGAATAGATGATTCTATGTCTTATTAAGTTTCATTAATTTGAATTTCAACTTTTAAAAATATTTTCCCATAATTTATACATAAACAGCTTAAATCATTACAAATGAAATAAAATACATTTTCAGGATAAAAAGTTTCTACTTGTCTCATATTGTACTATTATCATTACATTAAAATACTTTAGATTAAATTTTCATTTTTGTCTAAAAGAAAGTTTTGACTCTTAATGAGATAAAACAAGATTTTCCACACAGGTTTATTAAGCATGAATTTTTCCCTAGGCAAAAATTGGACATGTTCTATTTGATTACCAAAATTAAATCAGATTTATAACTGATGAATTATGCTTTCCAAATCTATATTTTAAAGTATATATTATTTTTCTGTTATGCCACCACAGTGCCACAGCAAGCACCCATGGTATCTAGAGATGCGTTGTATTAGTAATATTTCAGCATAAATTGCCTTAAGCTATCCTTAGAGTATCAGAACTCATGTACTATATAAAACAGCTATATCTTATGAAATATTAAAGCAACATAGTACAGTCAATTAAAAGTACATTATCAAATCAAATTCAACAGTCTTCATCTTTTTAAAAAAGATGAAAAATATTTATACCTGCATCGGAGATACTAGCTAAATTTTTGTGCTAGTACTGAGAGATTTTACCTCATTTTCAGAAAGTTTCCAACTCTGTTGCTTCTTGAAAAGACATGAAAAACTAAGATAGGAAAGGCAAAGGAGCAGGAAATAGCTTGTATCCAACTGATTTCTACTTAGTTTACTCTGGTTAGAAGGTCCTCCCTGTTTCTTGATTTTATCCATATAGTTTAAAAAACATCAGGAAGACCTTATAGCTTGGTGGATATTACACCCAGTTGGGAAATCCGTGCTTCAATGAGTGTGTAGGGAATTATATGGTTATGTACAGCTTTGATAAAGAAGACTGTAAGTTTATTATTTACCTGAGCAAAATGCATACAGCTCAGTGCGTCTGCTGCTTACCTAAAAGCCATCAGAAACCTGTGTCTTCTGACACAGAGGTGGATGTGCTGACTTATCTATCATCTATCATGGAAGCAGAAGTACTAAAAAATATCCTATTTGATTTTCAGTGTGCTGTGAGTAGACCTTCCAGAGATGCTACTGGCAAAGCAAGAGTTTTAATTGTCATATAAAATTAGTTTGATGAGGCCCAATTAATGTTTTTTAATCTTGCTAGGCTCATCTCTGAACAGTCACTCTGAGATTATTGAAGAAAGTCAGAGATTTAATTCAGGAGAAGTAGGGATCTGAGTTAACGTTCTTTATCACTAAAATTAAAGTGTCTGTTTTCCAGTAGGGTTTCAGCTTGTTATCTTTTCTTTTTCACACAGCCTAGCAGAAACGGGTGGTCTGGCATTAATAAAAACTGCCCTGGGGAAAACTCTGAAGAATCACTCCTTTAAACTCGCCTCATTTTATCTATTTTACATATTAATTCTCCAAAATATTCTTACACACATTGAGATCAATATATTAGGGTGTCTAATTCTTATTACCTACACAAATCACTCTTTTCATTAACATCAAGCTTACATTAGCAATTATTAGCATATTACCATAATTATATCATTATTACAACTAAAACTTGCAGATAATTTATTGCCCAAAACCAATTCTATCAAACAACTCAAATGTTGAAACTTGTAACAAATAGCATGCCTCTGTTTTCCTTTCTAGCCAACAAAGTTATTTTCTGAGTATTAGGATAGCTTCCTGTAATGCCATAACCATTATTCAGTTTTCTTATATGAAACAAGTTTAAATTTTCTTCTACTGTGTGAACAACAGCCCCATTGGGATGAACAGGTGGAAGACTTCTGACCTGTCACCTTCTGGTCAGAGGCTGTTGTTCCAGGCTAGGAGCAGATGCGTGCATCATACCAAAACATAACAGGGCAGATGGTGTTGCCACCTCAGCTGTGGTGACTCATTTGAAGAAGAATAGTGCCTATTAAGAAGAGATGTAATCAAGCTGAACAAGAGAGAGGAAAAATTGTGTCAAGAAGAGGCTGCCCCTGCTTTCTAAGGCAGAAATGAGATCTTCAGAATCATAGGATTATCTCAGTCCCTGGAAAGCTGTTAAGTCACTTTCTCTTTGAGTTCAATTCCAAAGGCATGAAGGAGAAGGCAGCAATCAGGAATAGTTAAGATGGATTTACAAAGGGTCAGTCATGCTTGTCCAATGTGAAAGGCTACAATGAAATTACTAGCTATGTGGACAGGGAAGAATGGTGTAATATATATGTTTATTCAAGGTATATATATACTAGAATTTAGTAAAGCTTTGAACATCTCCCACAGCATTCTTGTTTGGAAGCTGAGGAAGCATCAATGGCTAGATCAATGAGCTGGTAAGTAGGTTGAAGATTGTCTGGCCTGCTGTGTTCAAAGGGAACTGCACATCTATTTCCAGTCCGTCTTGCATCCAGGACGAATGTTTCAATCAACAATTCCAGAGACTGATACTCAAGAGTTCAACAGGCAGCAGTGCTAAGTTCTGTACTGGAGTGTAATAATTCTGTGATATAGGACGGGAAGCTACTGGCTGAGTAATAGCCTTCCTGAAAGGTATCTGGGGATTATGGAGATTCAACACCACGTTGGATATGAACCAGCAGTGAACTTCCACTGCAAATGACAATATAGCCCTAATATATTTAGCTATATTAGAAGAAACATGACTACCATACTGAAGGAAGTTATGATTCCCCAATAGCTGGAACTGCTGAGGCCACATCTGGTCTGCTGCACCCAGTATTGGGTCCCCTTTTTCAAGACAGATGTGGAAAACCTGGTAGAGCTCAAGAGATAGTCAGAACTGTCAGAAGCCTTGAGTATGTGAGAAATGAGAAGAGACTGAGGAAGCTGAGCTTCATTAATCTGGTGTAGAGTGATTAAGAGATGCCTGAAACTACTTAATGGTAGTTACAAAGATGATAGGACCAGGGTTTGGTTTTTTTTTTTGTAGTAAAAAACAGTAAAAAGAAGGGACAAAGGTCACAAAATCTATCTTAGTGGTTCATGTTGGACATTCTGAAAAACAAAATCAGTAGGAGAGCAGTGCAGCACTGAACCAGGTTACTCAGAGAGCTGGTGAAGCCTCCAACTTTGGAGTTTTTTTAAATTTGTCTGGAAAAAGACATAATTGATCTGACCTAGTGCTGTTGAGAGTCCGGCTCTGAAATGGAGGTTGGCCCAGATGATACACCAAAGGTACCATCCATCTAACATTTCTGTGAGTCTATTTTAGTTATCTACAACAGGATGAAATTAATTATACTCTAAACAGCACTGACCACAATGATTTATATTATTAAGGAAGGTATGGATGAATTCTTTAGTCATAGCTAGTGAATCCTATCCTTAGAGACTTCAGGGCTGAGAATCATCTTTCTAAATGTAACTGTCTGTAGTTTGAGCTAGTCACCCTCTACTCCCGTTTTCATAATTTGTAAAGTACAATTCATCTCATCACAGATTAGTCAACCAAAATTGGTCAAATTAATTGCATGATAAATGTCACTATTTCTTCCATTGACTATAAAGGAGCCAAGTTTAACTAACTGAGGTATAGATGCCTACCTGTAGATGTTTCAATTGTTCTTAGGAATCCTGCTATGAATATTTAAATCATTCAGTTAAGAAGGAAATTGTTTATGTTGAGTCCATCCTCATGTTGGATATTAGTAGTGAAAGTACTGGTTGTTTACTAAGTCCCTAAAATAAAATTTCATTCATTGTATTTAAAACAAACAAACAAAAAGTGTCAGTATGTATTGGATGTTAGTTCCAAAAGCAGTGTATAAAACATGGCACAGTGCCTGTAACAGAGAAATTTTTACAAAGGCAGAGATAAAATTATTAATTGAAGGAAATCATGCAATCACATATGTATTTTACTCTTATTAGTAAAGGGATTAATGAGCATTAGATAGTGAGATAACACTCTAAACACTTAGGTAAATTTCTACAATCACTTATGCTGTAGTGATTTTAAAAGGGCATTTAAACTTTCAACAAGGAAACATAAAGTAATAGCCTACAAAATACACTATTTTAGAAAGCCAACATTTCTTCAGCACAAGAATACCAAAATGCATATAATTTAGTTTGTTGCACTGAACTTTGGTTTGTTGCAAGATGTCAGGTTATTGAAATGAGAAAGGAAAAACATACACAGTTTGAAGTCGAAGAAACAAATTTAAATAAAAAAAACCCTATCCAGACAATGAGAATTTTTTTTCACATTTCTTTTGGACTTGTAGTATTCAATTGTTTGATTGTCTGTTTTCATCAGTAACTATAGAATTTTGTGGTACTGATAACTGGGAATGCAAACATAAGCTAGTACCTTAACTTCTCATGTATTCTTTCAATTAGTTTTACATGAAATCTTATTTTGTTTAAAAAAGTAACAGAAAATGAGAAACACATGCTCTGAATTAATGACGTCCAGTCACCAGGTGTTTCCAATTTAAATGTTTGTCAAGGTCATAAATCAGGTTCATAAGATTCTTGCCTAGTGAAGCAGGTTGCCATGGGCTGTTATTTTTTACCTCATCTGTGCAGTGAAGATGTCCACCACTTCCATACAAGATTGGAAATATTAACAATAAATTCTAGGATATCTGAGAAGAATTCTCCTCTGCCTTTTTAGGTTCAATTTAGTTGTTCAGCTATAACTGAGAAGATAATTTGGCAGCACAATCTTTAGGATACATATATCCAGTTAAAATATCCCATTGGGATCAAGAAATAATATAGCAGCTTTTAATTAGGATGTTTTGCATGAAATGTTTTGCATAGTTAACTAATATAAATAAGCCTTTATTACATAAACTTTGGAAATCAGATTATTAATTCAACGAATGCATTAAAAACAGTATTGTGAAGGACACATTGAGAAAAGCAGAATAAGCAAATAAAAATCCCCAAAGAAATATGTCTTCTTTTTTCTTCCTTTTTTTTTTTCACTTCTGAAAATTGTTCTGTTGTCCATCTCCAGTGTAGCTTGTCGGTGGATATCCCAAATCCAGCCCATTAGGACAACTGATATAATGAAATAGAGACACTGACCTCTAGGTCAGAGATTAAGTCATGGGACAGAATCATTTCATACCCCTAAGCATACACTCCAGGGCCATCCCAGCTACGTACTAGAACTACACCAGACAGTGGTCATTGTCATGTCCATATTTTACTTCCATGATTTGATTTCCAGTGAAAGGAACTCTGGATAATAACAATATGCAGGAAACACCATATGCTACAACCAGCTCCAGTCTGGATAGCTGGGGATCAGGAACTCCAGGTATCGTTCATCATACAAGTATCTGCAGAGCAGATAGTAAGTTATTGAAAATCTCTTTTTCAGTGGTCAAGAACTCCCTTGTATTATTTTCAAACTGTTTCTGGATATGTAAATTGTCTATTCACAGTCATATTTCCATTTGAATTTGAAATTACTTGGCATACTTTCATGAGATAAGTATTTGTGTTCAATAAAAAATACCTTCCATATGCAGCACGTCCGGTACAAAAAATTTGCTTTGTTGTACAAATTCCATTCTTGCTTTTGTATTTGTACTAATGTGGAAACATTCCAGCTAAATCAGTGTTGCAAATTCTGCATTATAACACTGTAAAGTATCACTGTTTAGCTTTTCATATCGTTGAAAATAAAATCTTCAGAATTTCCTAAAAGCATAAGAAAGGACCTTCCAGATCAGGCCTGTGGTTCAGTGTTTTGTCCCCAAGGTGTGTGTGGGGAATAACAGATGCAGAAAATACACATATACACATGTATATATATACACACATACATATATATTTGCAGAAAATGCTTATTCTGGTATTTCTGTCCCCTCAACATTTCCATTGAGAATGTTTGTGTTGTATATAAACATATACACATACATACATATACACACGCACATACATATTTATGTACTATATAGGCATGAACATATGGCCTATGCAGGGGTGTGTGTGTCTGTATAATACTGAAGATTGTTTACTTTTATTAGTTGAATTTTGTTACTTAATTCTGATTACGCCTGGAAATGAATTGGCTCAGGAGTAAAATGGATACTGATGTATAAGTATAATCTAAATGGTCTGGAGTAAAAATTCTTTGTCTTTATATTATTTAACCAACTTCAAAGCATAGAAAAGAACAGAGTTAAGTACCTTGCACAAGTGGCAAAGAAATCCTGTAGCAGAGCACGGTGATGATGAAAATGTTAACATGAAAAGTAAGTTATTAAAACTATTTAGGGTCAATCTTTTCAAACTTCTGTGTTCCTGCAGGCTCATAAATGGTACTTCTCTCTGATTAGACCTGGAAGCACAACACTAAGACAATCCATTAGAAGGCAAATTCTTGCAACAGAAATAAACGGTGTTGCTACATTGAGCAGAAGTTTATTAAAGATGTCTAGGCAGCTGCTTTGATTTCTCATACTCACAGGAACACTGAGATGAAGAACAGCATTTCCTAACTTGAAGGTTGGGGTACAGTAAAAGCCATCAGATTAGTCAAATGTTGGGAGATGATCTCAGATCATCTAATGCAAAGGTCTGCTCTTATATCAGAAGTTGAGACATACTTTGTATTCTATTTCACTTGTCAACCACCTCCAGTTATAAAACTATACTTACTTTGCTTCATGTTTTAATCCCATGTTTAACTATATTTCAGGACTTGGTGTGTACAGATATAGGCCTCCTCAAGTGTAATTGGTTAGATGGATGCAGCTGAAGGATGATTAGATAACAAAAAAAGAAATGGGAAATAGAAGCTGGTCCACCTAATCCTATAACACAGCCCTATAACACAGATGAACATTTGCTATTTTAAGAGGGTCTGTTTGCAGACAGAAAACTATTTTCTTTGGAAAAGGTCATTGCGTTTGATATATTTGAGTGGTGAAGTGAAGAAGCTCAGAGTATCAAAGCAGCTCTCATGGTGAACTGCTTGTCTTGGTAAGACAGACATAAAACTGTGTCAGTGATTGGTAGAAAACAAAAATGAGACAAAACTATACACTGGGTTGCCAGAACTTCTAATAAAGATAATTTTCTATCTATATAATTACCTAAAGTGTAGCTAATGTAAATATCATAGTTGAATTCCAGCCATACTTAACCATTTGGAAAGATGCTATCCGAAAAATTACCCTCTTTAATAGAGAGATATTGTGTCTTTATTTAATTTGTATGAGCCTCTCTCATCTGTGTGTTAGATGTTTGGAAATGTGTAAAAAATATTTATAATTCTAGGCAGATGGCATCAGTTGCAATTCACAAAACTTTTGACGTCAGAGGATCTGTCTCGTTTAATTTGAATTATGAACCCATAACTGTTAAATTGTATTTTGATCTACATTTTTTTTTTTTAACCCTGTGTAGATAAGGAGTAACTTCACTGAAGTAAGCTGTCTCAATTCACACCTGGTTTACCCTATTGCAGTGAATTTCCACCTATTTAACACAGATGCATGTGTGGTAGACCTGAACCCCTGTTAGACTTGTATGTTGGCAAGCTTCCAAAAAGGGAATTTTTATATATAATGAAGCTATTATCATGTAACATAACACTGATGTTATGACATTTTGTAGCGTTTGATGTGTTAGACTGGGATATTTTCTCTCAGGACATATATATCTTGGCCAATTGAAGAAGGTCTCTGGTGGGTATTATTTGTTGCTGTGCCTTTGTTTTTAAGAAGCAACTGCCAATGCCCAGATGAATAGTGGTGGTGCAGTTGGAGCTTCTCTGTCATAGGATGTGAAGGTTTATAGATGAGTTTATAGAATGTCAAGTCATATTATCTGCTACATGGGGATATGACCTGACGGGCAGAAATCAAAACTTTGAAGTGTCATCCTGATACACTGGAGACCGAGAGCTACTGACCTACCTTTTAGTGATATAAATTTGTTTGTAGTGATATAAAAATAGTTTACACTCTGGATACAACAAGATTACAGCTTGAAAGGTCAAGAAATTTATAATAATTCTTGAATAAAAGATCATAGACATGAGGTGCAATACTTTTCAATTCCTTTTGTTTATCCTTTTTTACCAATACATAGCTGTACTTCACCAAGTTAGTAGGAGGGGCATTATTCTAGCATTGACTTGGGGCTGGTTTTACAAAGACAATAGCAGCACCAAGCTTCTATTTAAAGCAACTGAGTCTGAAATAAGGCGTCTGAGTTCAGACAGCTTTCAGGTAGTGCTTGGGAGCGGAGACTGAAGGAGTTGGGTGAGGCATTGCTGTCACCCACCTCCTGTTCTACATGTGTCTGGTGGTTTTATGTTAGCTGTACAGTCTTCATCTGTGCATTCAAAAGTAGAGTTCTGCTCACACCAATGCCTGACCTTGGAAGTACTTCAAGCATGTAAGGGACTGCTGTCAACAGTGACATTTTCCAGGAACATGAAATTTGGCATCTGAGCAGTGCTGGCTGCTTCTTCATTTGTTCCCCCCTGGGGTCCATGATGTAGCTGTGTCTCTGTGTTATTCATGCCACGCTTACTGTAGCATATTCAAGCCCTGCACACACCATACATGACACTGCTATCACTGTTAGCTCCCTGCTTAGAGACTCTATCCAAGGAATAAGAAACCCAGATCCATTCCTTCCTTTGTCTCAAGGAATTAGAGCTAATGTCGAGGCTGATTTTTTTTTTCACTTTTCTTTGAAGTTTCCTGCTTAGAATAGAATAGAACCAACATGTAACTGCTTTTTTAAATGGTTTTACTTAAAAAGCATTTGGGTCAGCATGCTGTATTTTGTCAGGGTTGTTTTTTAAATTAGTTTTTAATTTCAGGCAGCAAATTTCACTAAAAAAAAACCCCAAAGTACCTCTCTCCCTCTCTCTCTCTCTCTTAATAAAAGAACAGCAGTGCTAAATCAGACCCAAGGTTCACTTTTGATGGTGGCCAGCAGCAGATGTTCAGGGAACGAGTATAAGGACAGGGTATGCACAGAGTGGTACTTTCCTCGGTTATGTTCTTGAAGCTTCTAGCTATGTCTGGTTCAGGGACCTCCTGAACTAAAGCCAGAGGCTGTAATCAGACCACCATGTTTAGTAGTCCTTGGTGGAGCTTTCCTCCATTAGCTTGCCTAATCAACTTTTGAATCCATTTATACTCTTGGAATCCAAAACATCCTGTAGCCATCGGTTCAACAATCCATTTAAGTATTGAATGACAAAGGTATTTCCTTGGAGTATTTCAGAAAATTTTCTTTGTAATTCTATTTGAAGTTCTTTCATTTCTGTATCGTCAAAACCACAATACTATTACCCATTCCATATTATTCATGTTTTTATAGATCTCTTTTATATCTCAGTCATCTCTTGTCAGAGCTTAAGAGTCTCAATCAGTTTCATATTTTTGTAGAGAAGCCTTACGAGTCTTTCAGCCTTCTAGCGGCACTATGTTCCTCTTCATATGAGGTGACCAGAACCCCATGACGTTTTCAAAATGTGAGTGCACCAGTGATTTACATATATTCACAGAGTTACAATGTTTTCAGTTCTATTTCAGTTCTGCTCTCTATTTCTCTCTCAAAAGTTCTTAACACTGTTTTTTTCACCACAGCTAAATATTAAACTCACACNTCACCAGCTTCGTTGCCCCTCTCAGAAAATTATTAACAATAATTTTAGCTTTTTTATCTGGAAAGCCTATATGGACTTCAGTGTATACAAATTTTAATGTATAGTTAAATTAATATATTTTAATGGAAAATATGAAATAAATTAATATAGAACTGAAATAAACTTAACGTTAACTAAAAGATGTTAATTTTTTAAGAACTCGAATAATACAAACTATGATTTTATGGAAATCAAAGCTATGTTTTTGTTTATGCTACTTACAATACACAAGGATTTTAAAGGTCCAAGCAAAGATCAGCTCCCTTTTACTACAATTATGACCGAAAAATTCAAGCAAAATTTACAGATTAAGACAAGATGAAGGAAATGAAATATTATTGCACTATTTTACAGACAGAAGAGAAACAGAGAGTGAGTGTACCAGACTATAAAAAAAATCCCTACAAATCTTTAGGAACTACCCTTGAAACTTCTGGAAGTCTTAGCCAGTGTTATATCCATGAGACCATCGAACTTTATTTAAAATCTTAAACAGAACCATGTCCTTCTTCTCTGTTTCCTTAGAAATATTTATATCTTATTACAGGGAATATCCAAAACTAATTTGCAAGCTTTTTGAGTTTTGCTAACTTCTGAATGATCAAAATTTGTAAATGGGTTTCTCTGATTTGTCTGTTACAGGAGTTTCTCCCACACTGTTTCTCGCTGAAGAAACAGGGACAAACTTAGTGGTAGAGAATGGAGAAGAGTGGTCCTTCTTCAGGTCCTTCCCACCCTGTACGTTTGTTTCTGGCTCACATGAAATCATGCCACTGCTTTAGCAGCACCTATCATGGAATCACTACCCAGAAGATACTTTCTTGCAAGACTCTGGACCAGAAACGAAGACAAATATACCCAGCTGGAACCCAAGAGAAACGTATTTACAACTGGAGGTACCCATCTAAAGAATCAGGAGCCTATTCACTAGTGTTGTGAAATGTTTTATGGGACCTTTAATGGCTATAAATGTCAGGGGGACTCAGATTTGTAGATTTTCTCTGGGGAAAAAACGGAAAAAAACCCAGCAAAGTCACCTGTAGCACTCTGTCCCATGGCACCAGGATGGGACACTGGGTTATTTCTGATTCATGGTGCAAGAATGCTACTCATGAAATTGCTAACACTATTTCCTGCATTTCTGATATACTTTTGGAGGAGATATTTCTGACCTGGTCATAACATCTGCAAAGGTCACAGACCCAGGGCAGGAATTCTACTGAGGTCGTTAACAACTGCATGGAGGCTTTGTGGAAAGATTTACCCCATTGGATATTTTGCTTGCTGTAAAATTTAGCCTACTATTTTCTTTGTTTCTCACTCCTGCTTTTCTCTAGCAGTATTGGAAATGTGCCAGTTCTGTGAGAGTTTGCTTTCCTTTTCTTGACTGACACACATACTCAGTTTAAAGTGCAAATAGCTCAAAAGGTGATTTTAGGATCAATATAAATAAATCTGACACTCCTCTGATGGGGAGTTCTTTGTTATTGTTCTGGGTAGAAGTAGCAATAGTCAGGCTTTGAATATGGTGTAACATACCATGAATCATGCCTTCTGTGCTGATGTTTTCTTTGACTGATTCATTGGATTGATAAGATTAAGATACAGATGTTCTAGGTAATATGTTGCTCTCTATATATGGATGCAAACGCATGACTTGTAATAAATCCATTCATTGTTAACCTTTGACTTTTAGGTCACGTGTCCTCTTCCACTAATTCATCTGCCTCAGACTTATTCTATTATTACAAAACTATGAAAAGCCACCATCCTTCAGAAGCAGACAGCAGTCTAATACCTCATTCTTTTTCTTCTCAGATATATTGCCTGCTGTGGAAAGAACTCCACTCAAGGTTTATGGTGAAAAAAGCTTAGAATACTAATAATTTGTTCTGGCATAAAAGTGCAATAGTTTTTAAGGAATGTAAAATCTCACAAAAGTCCTAATTTTAGGCAGACAACACTGAATATTATGGCAAAAGTTTTTTTGGCATGTAAAAGACAAAGGTAGATTGAGGGCATTCTGCTTATCCTTGAAGCTGGCAGGACAAGATCCAAATTTAGTCTGAAACTCAAATCTGTGTGACTGCCAAGCCAAAGCCAATGAACCCCATCCCTCAGTGGGACGGTGCTCAGTGCCATCCTGCGTGTGGGTATGCATTTCTGACTGTCTGGTAACAGGGTGGATAGCAAGACTGTGACTGTCTGCATTTTTATGTGGAACGTACCAAAGAAAAGCATAGAATAGCAGATACAGCAAAAGAAATAAAGGATTAATTAGTGGTAGTGAGAACAGTACTATCATAAAAGGAAAAAACATTGCTACAAAAGGTGAGTTTTAAAGCATGATTACAAGAAGAGGGGGAAAACTGCTTTTTGCAGTTGTGCTTCTGCAAGTGATATAGAAACTCTGTGTTTCCAATAATCAGCTGGGGACTCTGAGGAAGATGTTAGAGACAAAAATAGAATCAGTGTAATATTCTTACCAAAATATGCTAAATATGGGTGGTTTTAGTTTGTAACTTATTGCCACTTAACTGTTTGGCAATTCACAGGGTGTTGGTCACTTTAATGCTGCAGAGCTGCCATGTATCTTTTCCATCAGAACAAACAGACTAGAAACACCAGGCTCCAAGAGGAGGCTGCTAAGATCAGTCAGACCCCAGATGGCAAGAAGGAATTAGCAGTTTTACGAGGATTCTGTTTGGCAGGCTGTAAGTATTTAATTGACATTTATAACCATTTTTTATTAGATATGAAGAGTATCGAAAATCTCTTTTGCTTCTACTTAGTCGTGTCTCCAGCTCTTATCTCTAGCCAGGGATTGCTCCTCTGTTGTTCTCAAGTTAAAACAAAACCAAGGTGAGTCAGCTTTGCTGGCCAGCTGTAAAAAAAAGTGTACAATGGATTCCTCCTCTGTGCCTAGTAAACCTTGATGGGACCTAATACTCCCTAGGCATCATTGTCTCCTCAAAGAGCAAACAATTTCTAAAATAAATAACATCCCAATTTTCCTATATACTCAAGTTATGTGAACAATCACAAAGTTGATGAAATCAAACAGGACTAAGACATACAATGTTGGATATCTAGTGCTATCCAACAATAGCTAGAGCAAAAGCTTACAACCGAGGCAGGAGCATAGCTTCTGCATAGAAAGGCAAAAGTTTACTGACTAAAGGATTAATTACGTAAAAGTTAAATAGAAAGTGAATTTAGAATACATAGTTACACACACAAACACATCCATATTTATTCACAGCCATATTATGTATCTGTAGAGTTCAACAGGTTAATAAATAGCATGATGAGCTATTCATTGTGAATCACCTGTGGAATTTACTTGTTTTCCTAATGTGAATACTAGGAGTCACATCAGTTTCCATGATTTTTTCATTATTCAAAATAATTCACTGTATGTCTTGAAAAATCAATATTTCAGTGTATAGATTTTCATATTTATGAATATTCATGTATCACATACTGTTTTTTAGCTTATTCAGCAATTCAGATTTCATCTGTTTTGTTGAAAAGTTTAGAAATATTGATATATCCCTATTGTCTAAAATTGACAATTCTTACAGTTGTATTTCTGGGGAAAATATATGCATCAGCACATTAAAAATATTCTGTCCATTTTTATTCTGAAAGAACATACTTAAAATTCTCTGGACATGATCTTCAGAATATATCTTTGAATAGTTTTCTCTTTTTCCTAGATTATTTACAGAAATAGAATAGAAGCTGTCCAAGTAAAAACTGGATGGAAACACTTTCTCACTATATCTGTCCTCCTCTTCTTCCGTGTGACAGCAGCCTTATTCAAGGGTTATCAGCACATGCAGTGTATTGTGGGTGGATTGTTTTATGGCCTTTATTAACATATGTAGGTAGAAAACCAAAATGAACAATCAAACTTCAATTTGAAATTCATTATTTCCCCTTGAAAAGGTATTATTTGAACTTTTTTTTCATTTACCATTTCATACCTTAACTGGGTGTTTCTATCCTTCCACCCTAGTCAATGGCTTGTTTAGGATCCAGTCCTAAAGGACTTTAGGATCCAGTCTTAAATTTATGTCTCTTAAAGGCTCCTGCAGTTACCCTTAATTCAACACTCATCTCTCTGTTGTGGCTATAGACTTTACTGATGTGGGCAGAATAAGGATAAGACTGAGAAACTATATGTTTATTTTAAGAGTTGTCATCTCACTTAGATCACGGAAAATGAGGCCTCGTAGGCTTTATTTTCAATACAGATTAATATATGTTAATATACAATTAATAGACTGTGGCTGGTGTTTCATCACAGAATTACACAAAGTGCCACTCATGAATTCATATCTCAGGTATTGCTGTCTAACAAAGCTTGAGGAATGTCACTGTACTTCAGATTTACCTTTTCTATATCAAATATTTGTCTAATCCCTTTTCGCTTTCTTACAATACAGTGATGCCATTACATGTAAGAAAAACTAGAGGAACCCTGCACTAGAGCTCAGGCACAGGAATTTTTTTATTGCAGATATGTTTTTGGCTTCTTAACATAACTTCAAGGGAAGCCTAATCCAAATATCACAACAGGAAAATTCATATTTCAAAATCATATGTTATGGAAGCTTCTATCCTGGCTTTTAGTCTCATCTATTACAGAGAGAGAAAATTCACATTTAACTCCAAATATAACACTTGAGTTTGCAGATTGATTACCACATCTAGATTTATCTTTTTAAGCTTTCTGTCTGCAAGAACACAATTCTTATTAAGTGATATGTCAGACACAAAGAATAATATAAAATTAGCTGTACCTGAATCAGGCCAGAAGTCCACCTTGCCCAAAAACCTGTCTCACACATATCTATTCATATCTTATAAAGCTATATATGATATTCTGGAAGATATATGATCTTCTGTCATCACAGCAATTGATTCCCTGACAAGTGCGAAAGTCTTACAAATGGGGAACCTACAAACATATGTCAAAGTCTCTGGTTTGTGACTTGAACTATTTCTGACCAAGAAAGCGCAACTGTCCCAAGTCCCAGATGAAAACCACTCTTTCCTCTGATATAATTTGTCTACATATCAAAATATATTTAAGAAAACTTTTTACAAACCACAAAAGCAATTACACTGATTGTCTTGTTGAGGGATCTCTGCACCTTTTCCAATACTGCCATGCTCAACTAAAGTTCCAGCTAACAAAACAGAAAGATGGGTGGTACATTTTTTTGCTTCCCATGAATACTAATTTTATTATAGTTATACATTCTGGTTTATTTTTAGACTTTGGTATTTTTATAGACCTTTTTCTCTCATTGTTTTTCCACGTTTCTCTTCCTGTCATTTACTCTACTTATCTTTAAGGAAACAGTTGTTTACATTAGGGGTTTTTTCCATTTTTCCTGTAGAATTATTCTGTGTGTAATTTTTTTTTTTCTTATTGACATTGGTGTTGTGCTCTAAATATCTTTTTCATTTATGTTTTCATTTGTATCTGTTCTGTTTTACATACTCTTACCGCTGAGCAGATGACAATTTACCAGGAAAACAAACCTCCCTGTCACTTCTTTTTGATACCAATATCAAGAAAATGTTAAACTGTTTTTACTTTTTTTAACCTCTTGTCCTTTTCTGTTGTCTTCTGCCCCCACTACACCATTCTTGTTTTGTTCCATTAATTTTATTTTCTAAGCAAGTTGTCCTTAAAATTGAGTAAGGGAGAAGGTAAAAATATTAGCCCCAAGAATTCAAGTTCTTTATTGAGAGAAAAATATGTTTAAAAGCTAGCAATATAGGTAGATAAGTAAATAACAAAATGAAGAAGAAGTGGACTTTGGTTATATTAACATGTTCTTTTAACACAGCTAACTGTAAAGTCAAAAGTATGAACAGAGAGTATAAATAAAACATATTTTCAACTGCTTTTAAGAAGCAATGGGTCTGAAAGGGATTGAAATTTTTGTGGATAACTAGTTGTGTCTGAGCGGCTGTGTTATGCCATAGGTAAGAGGGAAAATGAGACCTTTATTTAAGATAGGAAATATGATGGAGTAGAAAGATGGCATGGCTTCTACAAGAGGCAGTGTCAGTAATGAGAGTGGAAGACCGTACCTGGTTCCAGAGTCCCTGGTTTGTAAGATATATATGAGCAAGATGGAAAGGATCCAGAGAAATGCCTTATGATTGGTCTGTGGTCTGCAGAACCTGTAGGGCAGCAACAGCCTAGTGATGCAGAACCTATTTAGCTTACAGGGGAACAAAAGAGGAGTTTGCTTATGGACAGAATTATGCGACCTCTTGGTGTTTCAGTTCATTTTGGCCAAATTGCAGAAAATACAGTGTGGAAAAACTTCCCCCCCCCCCAGCAAAACAAGAAAAGAGTACCTATCTTGTTCAACTACAAAAGAATCTCAATAGAAGCTTTGGACTTGTTCAGCCTTTTAAGAATTTCAAAATTGAAATGTAAACTTTGTTTTAGAGTAAAAATTATATTTTCCACTCTGTGTTTGTTATCAAAGTTAACCCCAAATTCTGAATGGTTGCAACTGAAAGGAAATTAGACTACTTAATAAATAAATTATTGATCAAAAATTTCATTCCGGTTTATCCACAGGCATAAATTCAAGAACACCTCCAGTAACAGACTGCTATGTAATTTAGAAAAAAATGGCTAATGATATCCAGCAGATGGGAAATATAACTAGGTAAATTCAAGCCAGAAAACATTCTTCCCTTTCCTCTTTCTCCTCTCCCCTTCTCTCCTCTCCTCAATCAAACACTGGAGTGGTGAATCTCTCAAAAAATCAGAGGTTGATTGCTGAGAATGTTTGACCAGTTGCACTGTGCAGCTAGACAGTGAAATAGATCATTTTAAGTTAGTACTTTTTAGCCTGAAAATTGAATAACACATGCTAGATTTTGGATACTGATGTTCTAATACTGTATCCTGAACCAAAGAATAAAAACCAGGCAAAATTAATGAAAACTTTGTGCTGGTCTATTTTCAAAGAATAAACAGAAGAAAAAATACTTTCATGATAGTCTGAACTACAGACTGTCCTTAACTAAAAAGTCTGTGTTACACTAAACAAAACCAAATCAAACTTTTAATGTGTAAGTTTTTGCTATCAGAAATTTCAGTTTTACAAAAACATTTTTTGAGAAAAATAATTTTTGAATAATGTTACGTTTGCCAGTTATGAAAATTAAAATAAAACCTGTATCAATTCAAAATATTAATTTTAAAGAACCATTTTTATTTTGAACCATTTTGAAAATAGCAACATGTTCAAGAGAAAGCTCACTAAATTTTCTGGGTTATAACTTCTGTTACAGTATCACAGAATTTTTCATTTCACAATGTTTCTTGAATTCCCACTTTGAGTTGAAATGAAAAATAAATATGAAACATCAGAATATCCTTCAATAACAAAAGTTTATATTTGTAGGCAAATGACTTATTATTTCTTGGTGAAGAAATTACTTTAAAATACAGAGAAAAATAAAGCCTCACAAACTCCATTTCAGTCCAGGTGGCCAAAAAGTAATTTCCAATGTTCATGAAATCATTAATTCCTCAGTCCTTTTTATACTGAAAGTAGTGGAAATTTTATACTAATGACAATCTGTTCTGATTAATCATACCTAAGTTTTTATGACATGTAACTTAAAAGCTTGTCTAGTCACATTTTGCAACTTTCTCTCCTAAATATATTTTTGTTCTTCCTTAGCAGAATCTTACTGGCAGATGTCTTTTTTCCTGNCCCCCCCCCCCAGCAAAACAAGAAAAGAGTACCTATCTTGTTCAACTACAAAAGAATCTCAATAGAAGCTTTGGACTTGTTCAGCCTTTTAAGAATTTCAAAATTGAAATGTAAACTTTGTTTTAGAGTAAAAATTATATTTTCCACTCTGTGTTTGTTATCAAAGTTAACCCCAAATTCTGAATGGTTGCAACTGAAAGGAAATTAGACTACTTAATAAATAAATTATTGATCAAAAATTTCATTCCGGTTTATCCACAGGCATAAATTCAAGAACACCTCCAGTAACAGACTGCTATGTAATTTAGAAAAAAATGGCTAATGATATCCAGCAGATGGGAAATATAACTAGGTAAATTCAAGCCAGAAAACATTCTTCCCTTTCCTCTTTCTCCTCTCCCCTTCTCTCCTCTCCTCAATCAAACACTGGAGTGGTGAATCTCTCAAAAAATCAGAGGTTGATTGCTGAGAATGTTTGACCAGTTGCACTGTGCAGCTAGACAGTGAAATAGATCATTTTAAGTTAGTACTTTTTAGCCTGAAAATTGAATAACACATGCTAGATTTTGGATACTGATGTTCTAATACTGTATCCTGAACCAAAGAATAAAAACCAGGCAAAATTAATGAAAACTTTGTGCTGGTCTATTTTCAAAGAATAAACAGAAGAAAAAATACTTTCATGATAGTCTGAACTACAGACTGTCCTTAACTAAAAAGTCTGTGTTACACTAAACAAAACCAAATCAAACTTTTAATGTGTAAGTTTTTGCTATCAGAAATTTCAGTTTTACAAAAACATTTTTTGAGAAAAATAATTTTTGAATAATGTTACGTTTGCCAGTTATGAAAATTAAAATAAAACCTGTATCAATTCAAAATATTAATTTTAAAGAACCATTTTTATTTTGAACCATTTTGAAAATAGCAACATGTTCAAGAGAAAGCTCACTAAATTTTCTGGGTTATAACTTCTGTTACAGTATCACAGAATTTTTCATTTCACAATGTTTCTTGAATTCCCACTTTGAGTTGAAATGAAAAATAAATATGAAACATCAGAATATCCTTCAATAACAAAAGTTTATATTTGTAGGCAAATGACTTATTATTTCTTGGTGAAGAAATTACTTTAAAATACAGAGAAAAATAAAGCCTCACAAACTCCATTTCAGTCCAGGTGGCCAAAAAGTAATTTCCAATGTTCATGAAATCATTAATTCCTCAGTCCTTTTTATACTGAAAGTAGTGGAAATTTTATACTAATGACAATCTGTTCTGATTAATCATACCTAAGTTTTTATGACATGTAACTTAAAAGCTTGTCTAGTCACATTTTGCAACTTTCTCTCCTAAATATATTTTTGTTCTTCCTTAGCAGAATCTTACTGGCAGATGTCTTTTTTCCTGTGGAAAAAGAAAAAAATTTAAAAAAGCAAAAGCCCAAAAAACCTCATGACAACTGTCAAGTGGCACTCCACCTGTCATTAACATAGCTGCATGTGACAGATTATTGTGTAGGTGTTAATGAGACTGTTACACAATTAAGTCCCCTTTTTAGAAGGGGCAATATCTACACTAGTAAGTAGTGTAATGCAGTCGGAGCAGTTCAAAAGTTTTCTGAGGACCCAGTGCTGACTCCATTTTATTTCAGACTAGCTCCTCTTAGTACTGTGCACTAAATGCCTGGTAGTTGTTGCAGGTAGATGTAATCCCAGAGTCAATCTTCTAGGTTAGTCTTCTTAGAAATAAATCTGATTTATTAGCTCCAAAATCACTTGAAGATACAAATCCAAATATTATAAATGGGCACCGTCTGGAGATTTTCTTCAAAAGCACTCTACTGGTCTGACCTAAAAATTCTGACATAGACGTACCCTGCAACATCTCTTTTTTTTTTTTCTCTTCTACCTTTTTAGCAACAGATTGGGAGTTCAAATCAGAGATCTGTTTTACAGACTTAACTTCAGAATTCTTTCCTTTAAAAAACAAGCAAGCAGTGCAATCCTCTGCAGCCACTTCCGCTTGTTAGGCTTCCAAAATTAGACCTAAAAAGAACACACCTCTCTTCCCTTCTGTTATATTGACACTGGCAGTGCTCAAGATGCGAATAAGAGAGTGGTTTTTGTTCAATTGCTGCTGCAGAATCAGTGAAAGAGGCAGGGTGATTAATTGAATTCTCTGCACTTTCACAGTTCTTCCAGAAGCTGATAAGCATTTCCCTATGAAATGTCAGTTAGATATTACTAAAGTTTTTTGTTTCATATTAAAAGTGTATTTTAATAAGCAGTATTAAAAGATGAGAGTGTTCAGTGCAGAGTTGCCTCTTTTGATGCAGGTCAAAGCTACATATTGCCACAAGTTAAATACTTTAATGCCCCAAACCAATTCCATGTATGACAAAACAAAACAAAACAAAACAAAACAAAACTTTAAAAAAAAAAAAGAAAAAAGAAGTATGAACCAAAAGCACCTATCAAGCAATAGATAGATAGATTAGGACTATTACTATTCCTTATGTGATTATGAGATTAAGTTTTTACATATCCCTGAGAGAGACTTGAATCTCTTCTTTCACAGTTGTTGCCTTGATTCCAAATGTGGCTGTAGTAATTCTCCCTCCTTCCTAAAAAAAATTCTCTGGCTTTCCACTCTTTGGTCCTACCTTTAGCAAAGAGATGGCTGAAGCCATTGTGGCCTATGCACTATACAATTCATCTGACTTGCACCCTTCTCCCCAGCCCTGTTTTTTCCAGGTGTCCCTCAAATGTAAACATGCGTATTTAATAGGATAGAGACACTCAGTTCTGAAACATGGTCACGTTCAACTATGTAACAAAGTGAACACTTGCTCCGAGTTCTGTGATGGTGCCATGACAAGTGTACAGATGGTGACATAATGGGTTGGGACTGGAGTGTAAGGTCCTTATATGGCTTCATATTAGGCCTACTCCAGGAAATACATTGCTTTAAAGAATCATTGCATAAAATGTGATAGGAGTAGAACAAAAACTTAATATTCGCATATAAATGCCTGTAACACAAGGCTCCTGTTTCATTACTTCAGTACTGCGTCCTCTCTGCCCCTGTGAATTCAACAAGGAGAGAAGAGACAGATGTCATCTGGCAAGGTTACTTGCAGAATCACAAAATTACAGAACAGTAGAGTTAGGGGGGGACCTCTGGAGATCACCTAGTTCAACCCCCTGTGCAGATGAGGGTCACCTAATACAGGTTGCTCAGGACAATGTCCAGTTGGGTTTTGAATAACTCTAAAGTGGAGACTCTACAACCTGCCTGCTCCAGTGTCTGACCACCCTCATAGTATTTTTTTTTTTTCATTTCTTTTCTTTAACTAGAATTTCTAGTTCTAGAATTTCAATTTATGTCCAAATCATTGTCTAAGTTTTACTGATTGTATTGACCAGCTCTTCACTGACTGAAATGAGAGCTTAAATATTCGGTGCACATGAAGACACCTACATATGAATACCTAAATGCAAGTGTCTAATCTTGAACTGAATGTTATTTCACCTACCTGTAAATTAAGCTCTGTAAATCTTAAGGGGATGAAACTTAAACAGCTTGAGAAAATCAAACAAGTAGGTAAACAAAAAAATGGCACAGTGCACAGGAGACCATATTAGCAATGGCAAATTAGCAATGTAACTTCCTTAACTGTTTAAGTGGCAAATCCATAATAAGACTTAACTGGAATTCTAACTAGAAGACAACATTAAGTTACTGCTAGTTATCTACTAAAGCCAATGAATTTGGTTTATTACCAAAATTATGAATGTAAGGTAGTTTCTAAGAACCTGTTCTGAGAGGTTCCCAAATGGTGTATTTCTCCATGTAGTAAAAGAAACCATATGTTTTCTGTCTAAATTACTTTCTGCTGTAAACAAAAGAAAATAATAACAGAATATAACATAATTAAAGGGAAAGATCTTCACCTTCATCAGGTTATATGTAATATAGAGATGTGAATGAGTTGCCAGGGACTCACCACATACTTCTCAAAAGACAAGTACTGATAAAATTAAGTGTCCTACCTTCGCATCTGTTGACTATTTCCCATAGTTTGAGTGATTAGGGACCCAAATGCCAGGAGAAGCCATTAGAGGCTATGTGGATATAACTGACCAGACAGTCAGGGTTCAACCCCAGTTCTCAGACCAAGATATATGCATTGACTTGTATCTTCATTTTTTAGGATTAGCCTCCTTTAGAGTAGATTTGTCTCAGAGA
Source organism: Pelecanoides urinatrix (assembly GCA_013400755.1). Classification (NCBI taxonomy): domain Eukaryota; kingdom Metazoa; phylum Chordata; class Aves; order Procellariiformes; family Procellariidae; genus Pelecanoides; species Pelecanoides urinatrix. The sequence continues at coordinate 6,766 of VZTQ01004612.1, read as the reverse complement.
GCTGAAGCAGTCCAAAATAGTGTGAGAGAACAAGATGATGATTAAGCATAATGGATAATCAGATCCTGATTTTATACCTTGAAGCTCTTTTATTCATAGATGTAGATTTTATGAGCACTTTTTGCAGCTCAATTGGTACTTAAGGAACAGCACTATGAATGAGAATATGGTCCATTATGGTCTTTAGAGGTGTTGGGTTTTCTATTTTTGGACATAGTACAATCCACCAATATGAGAGATTTCCAGGCAAGCTCTGAGTGAGATACCAGGTCTCTGCAGAGATATTAGCTTGAGGAGTATAGTCATTTTAGAGTAGTGATTTGTCCATTTTAATTAGCCCTGCTTAGGCAAACCCATCGAGTAATTTAGTTATACTACTTCTAATAGTGATACTTTGTTCAAATTATTCCATTCAGATTCCATTGCTGATATTTTAGTAAAATATATCATATGTGGGGACCTCTTCTCAGTAGGTTATAGTAACTTGGAAACTGAAAATGGAGATTTTTCCATGTGAAGTAAATCATTTTGCAAATGGCCATCAAAGAAAGCACCATTTTAAGCCCCAATTAGTACAAAATTTCACAGAAATGAGAGCATACTTTGCCTCCTGCAGAGATATAAAACTCAGCTCAGTTCCAATTATAGAACATGATGATCAGTATCTTTGCAACACACTACGCATCCAATGATTATACAATAATACTGTCACTAGGAATTGTTTACCTAATACAGACCAAACAGCTGTCTCTTGTCCAAAAACCGTATAAAACTTATCACACATAAACCAAACAATAATTCCATCAATACTATTTTAAGATACCTTTTAACATAAAGGAGTTAGGAGCCATCTATGGAATTCTACCTCAGGGACCAGATCCATTATCAAATGCTATAGTTCATTCCAAAATGTGTTGGTGACTTGTTGTCCTGATTTGGGCTGGGATAGAGTTAAATTTCTTCCTAGTGCTGTGTTTTGGATTTAGTATGAGAAGAATGTTGATAGCACACTGATGTTTTCAGTTCTTGCTAAGTACTCTACTAGTCAAGGACATTCAGCTTCCATGCTCTGCCAAGTGCACAAGAGTCTGAGAGGCAGCATAGCCAGGACAGCTGTCCCAGCTGGCCAATGTGGTATTCCATACCATGTGACGTCATGCTCAATATATGAATGGTAGGTGTTCCCGGAAGTAACGATCGCTACTTGGTTATTGGTCAAGCGCAGGTGGTGAGCAATTGCATCATGCATCACTCATTTTGTATATTCTATCATTATTATTATTATTATTATTATTATTATTATTATTAATTATTTCCCCTTCCTTTTCTGTTCTATTAAATTGTCTTTATCTCAGCCCACGAGGGTTTATTTCACTCTTACCCTTCTGATTCTCTCCCTGTCCTTGCGGGGAGGGAGGGAGTGAGCGAGTGGCTGTGTGGTATTTGACTGCCTGCTGGGTTAAACCACGACATTTGTTCTGTTAGAGCCTGACCCATTTGTATTCATTTAATAGCAGCTGCCAAAGGGAACCCAGAAGTAATATAGCACAGCCCTAACCTGTAATTAACCTTCCATGGAAGTTCAGCAGACACAGAGTGTCCTGTGTTTCAGTCCTGTTCTGTGCCACTATCAAAGACCCTATCCAAAATGACCTAGACACACCCATCCGAACAACAGCGTACCTAGAATCAGAATGTGCTGTAACCAGCTTGCTTGTTACTATTATTAGTGTTGTTGTTAAGGGCCCTGATGCACACAAAAAAGTCACTTGTATTCTCAAAAGAAAACAAATGTAAGTTTCTATTTAAAATCTCCTTGCCTTAGTTTCCATTTTGATTTCAGCGATATCTTTTACAAAAGATAATTAGTGTCATGAATGAGCCATCTGTATCACTAATGTTGATTTTCCACTCCCTCCAGAGCTGAACCGTTAGCCTTTAGGTTAGCTATTTGGTGCCTGTGAGACTAGCTGTATGTCACGGTCATTGACAAAGATAAATAATGACGCTCTACTGAAGTAAGCAGAATCTATTAATAAAAATAATGTGAAATGCGCTGATCTGAACGTTTCTCACTGGTAAACTTCTTAAACAAAAGCTCAGACTTCTATTAGCACTAAAACTTCCTCTATAGAATCTCAAAAAAAAAAAAAAAAGAGGAAATTACTTAAACCTTACATAACCTGCTTCTGTCTCTGTATATAGTTTAGTTACAGCAGGTATCATGGGATGTATAGCCATATTAAGAGATATGTTGCTGGATTTTTCAAGGTGTTAAGCAGGTGCAAGCTTTATCTTTACTGATTTCAGAAGAAATGCCAGCTAAATGAGACGAGCTTTTCTTCTTGTCTGCCACTTTGAAGAGCCATATAGAAAATGTTTCAAAACACCCTCTCTGCCAGCCCTGTTGTCCTTAAAACAGCTCCTTTTTAGTCAGAAGAGAGAAACATCAATAAAAGATGGTTCTGTATCAACATGCCTTGTCATGCAGTGGTTTTGTTCCCTTATTTTTCACTTATTACAATGCACCGAGATTTCAAATCCTGAAGTTTGTATCAGAAATTCTCCTAAACATTTTAGCAGGATGCTCTGGTCTCTCCATGCAGCTTCTTGCACAAACAGACTGGAGAGTTGGTGACTGTGAAAGCTTTGACCCCTCAGGGGTGCCTAGGTAGCAGTTATTAGTCTTCAGCTCCCCTGGGCTGTTTAGGTAGTTCAGAACACTACACTAACAAAAATCTTCCATCAGCCACACTTCCTACTTTCTCAGTGTGAGACTGCATGATGGAGGTGTATCAAAATCACAGTGTTAATGATTTTGTATAAACCTGGTGACCATGCATTATAAAGGTTCAGAAGAGATGATAAAATACTGTAAAGGACAAATGAATTAGAAGAACTTTTTTCACATGGAGGACAACTTTCACTCTGAGTTGTTAAATTTCCTTGTTTCAGTTCCAGAGGGAAAAAGATTGCCATTAATTTATTGGTTATGAATAGGCTGAATGTGGGCAAAGCATGGAGGAAAGAGTAATTCTATAATAGTGAACATTCAATCATTCCATTCTGGTTAACAGGGAAGAATTCTTTCAATATCATGTGAAAATATAATATGATAAATACCAACAACTAAAATGAAAGAAGTCAGAATTGTCAACAGGCAAATCTAACAATAAGCAATGAAAAGATAGTAGGTCATGTTAATTAAAAAAAAAAAGGAACTATATTTTAAAATGTCTTTTATGTTATTCTGAAATGTTCACACCTGACTAATGTCTTCACCAATTAACATTTTTTACCTCTGCCCCAGAAAAGTTACTTTTTTCAGATTGAAAATGAATGAAAAAAGGCAAAATAATTGTTTAGGATTTCACTTCCTTTAAGCAACAATCCACTAATATACTAAGTCTACTAAAAAATGAAAAGTCTGGAGGTCTGATTAGTTATTGAAAAGCTTCTTTCAATGTGTCGTGGTTTAATCCCAGTCAGCAACTAATCACCACACAGAAGCTCGGTCACCCTCCCCCAAAGTGGGATGGAGGAGAGAATCGGAAGGGCAGAAGTAAGAAAACTCGTGGGTTGAGATAAAAACAGTTTAATACTTGAAATAAAATAATAATAATAATAATAATAATAATAATAATAATAATAATAATAATAATAAATAATAATAACAACAACAACAGTAATAATAATAACCACAACAACAGTAATAATAATAACCACAACAATAACAACAACAATAATAATAAATTGTAATGAAGAGGAAAACAACGAGAGAGAGAGAGAGGAACAAAACCCAGGAAAAACAAGTGATGCAACTGCTCAAAATCCGCTGACCAATGCTCAGCCAGTCCCCGAGCAGCAATCGCTGCCTACCCGGCCAACTCCCCCTAGTTTATGTACTGAGCCTGACATCATATGGTGTGGAATTTCCCTTTGGCCGGTTTGGGTCAGCTGTCCTGGCCATGCTCCTTCCCAGCTTCTTTTGCACCTGGCAGAGCATGGGAAGCAGAAAAGTCCTTGACTAGGGAAAGCCCTACTTAGCAACAACTATAACATCAGTGAATTATCACATTATTCTCATACTAAATCCAAAACACAGCACTACACCAGCTACTAGGAAGAAAATTAACTCTATCCCAGCTGAATTCAGGACACAGTGTGATGTAAGAAAACAAATATGATATTTACCCTTCTAATGTGTGGGTGTTTTGTTTTGTTTTGTTTTGTTTTGTTTTGTTTTGTTTTGTTTTGTTTTGTTTTGTTTTGTTTTTTAATGGGTGATAGGCTGTTTCAAGATCCTGATAGGAGTACCAGTTGTATGGTCTTCTTGCTAGAGACTGCAGTTCTACCTTCAAGTTAAGATGAGTGCTTGATAACCTTTCAGGTGGATATAATGGCTCAAGTCTCTAGCTAGTGGAAGATGTTATCATCTGACCATTTTCTGGCATTGTAAAAAAACATTTTCATATTTCAAGAGAACAACTGTCTTTATAACAAAATTATCATCAACACTTATTGGGTCTGATCCTGGAAGTCTCAACTAAGAACTAGTCAGAAAACAATGTCGTTAGAGCAGAGTCCTCTAGTATATTTTTATCCAATACATAAGTAGGTCCTTGATTTAACTGGAGACTCAACTGCACAAACAACAATGGATTTTGACAAAAAGAATAGCACTTTATGCACACGATTGCCTAACACCCCTCACTGGAAGAGAAAAGCAGTTGCATGGATATAGAGAGGTGTCAAGCTTTGTCGCGGTATTCTCTCAGTGTGAGGATAATGCTTGGATCAGAAAAATGGCAATTAACTTCTGACTGCTGAGAAGAAAAATCTTGTGATATCTTATGATGAAGGTTGTTCTTACACTGATGTTAAGTCTGACAGGTGATATTGAGATTTAGTCTTTTTTATTCCTTAAAGAAGAAAAAAAATAATCAACAATATTTTCATTCATGTCTATTGTTCAGATATGTATTAAATTTGTGTAACTTACTTGTTGCAGCTGCTATTGCATCTGAGGTGAAGAGAACAGTGAACGACTTAAAACATTTGATGTTTGAGGATGCCAGACTGGTTTTCAACACAATCAGTAGGGATAACAAGTCACTGCATGTAACATAGAAAGCCGACATCTAGGACTTTCACAAATGCATTCTCACCATAGACAAGTTATTGCAGTGGTAAAGTCATGGGATTATTTCCCTGTTAATGACATTCTGATGACTCCTAGATGAACCACTCAGATCTTTACAGGTCTAGATATAGAAAGCTGTTTAAGTTTTCCATGCATATTTTCGTTTTATTTGCTTACTTCTCGGGGCTGTTGAAACATCAGCTATCAGGAGAAGCATTCAAATAGGTTGCTTTTAAGTCAACTTCAGTAGCACAAATTTCAGCGCTTGTATACAAAGTGCAGTTTCAGGAGATCTAAGACACATTGAAACTGGAGCCTGCAATATTTAAATAAACAAAGTGTCAGGATGTCTGGTTTAGGATATGAGTTAATAAAAGAACAAGGAAAGGAGTGCTACCATTTCTGACAGTTCCAGCCCCAGCATCCTCATTAATGGAGCAGAAGCTGACATTTTTAAATCCATTCATAATAATCTCTCAACTACACTCTGAAACTGGAACAGTTTTTGCTTCCTCAGTAGTTGATATTATCTTCCTGAATGTTTTGATACCTCACACTAGAGACTTTGTGCTGTGTGTTGGGTTTAGGCTTTATGGGTTTTGTGAATAGCACATCAAAATATATAAAAGAAAATCAAAGTATCAGAACAACATAAAGATATTACCAGATACTTTAATTGATGTAACAATGTAGAGAGGGTAAAAAAGCATAGATCTTTTATTCATACTGAAGTCTAATGTAGTCTACATTTATTTATTTAATTTTAACTTTGGTTTCTTCAGAAAACATGTCTTATGCAAAATACGTAAAGAGCTAGGGAAACATCTCAGCAGATATTAAACAAATTTGTGTTCAGTTTCCTGGGCGCACAAAAAACAGCCTTTCTTGAAGAGGAGAAATTCACAATTAAAGATCGTGAACACACCTGATCAACATGTGGCTGAGGGGCTCAGGGGCTGGTGCCATTGGTGGAATTTTGGCTTTTTTGATCACACGGAGGTTGCCATTGGTGTTGGCGGGGCTCATCGAGAGGGCTTTAAACTAGGTTTGAAGTGGGAAGGGGATAAAAACAAGCTCACTAGAGAAGAGCCTAGGGGTGGCACACCAATGCTGGAGGTGAAATCGATCGCCCAGATCAAGTGCATCTACACCAAGGCACGCAGCATGGGCAGCAAACAGGCGGAACTGGAAGCCATTGTGCAGTGGAATAGCTATGACTTAATCACCGTCACAGAAACATGGTGGGATGACTTTCATGATTGGGGTGCTGCAATGAATGGCTATAAACTCTTCAGAAGGGACAGGAGAGGAAGGAGAGGCGGTGGAGTGGCTCTGTATTTTAGGGAGTTCTTCGATTGTCTAGAGCTCAATGATTGTGATGATAGGTCGAGTGCTTGTGGGTAAGGATGAGGAGGAAGGCCAACAAGGCAGATATCCTGCTGGGAGTCTGTTACAGACCACCTAACCAGGATACAGAGGCAGATGGAGCATTCTGCAAGAGGCTGGCAGAAGTCTCACAATTGCTAGCCCTTGTTCTCATGGGGGACTTCAACTTTCCAGATGTCTGCTGGAAATACAACACAGAGAGGAAACAGTCGAAGAGATTCCTGGAGTGTGTGGAAG
>VZTQ01004605.1:0-44370 GCA_013400755.1 Pelecanoides urinatrix | reverse complement strand
TTTGAGGAGAGCAGCAGCTCTGGACAGTGAGCTAAAGCCCCTTCCCATGCTCCCCTCCCCACTGCTCGGCTGTGGCGTGCTGGGGGTCCCACACAATGGCTGTCCCAGGACCACGGGCCCCACTGAAGACTGCCAGTGAGTTCCTCTGTCTTCCCTGAGCATCTCCTTCTTCAGGTACCCCCTGCTAGCTCAAGCCGTGTTGGTCATCTGGGAGCTGGGGCAGGGGACTGGGAATGATGGGCAGCATGCCTGGGGGGAGCCGAGGGGGCAGGTGTGGAAGGCAGCCCATGGGGCTGGCTGCCCCACAGGGCTATTGCTGCGGCTGCTTTTCAGCCCTCAAGGGAACCCTTCGGGAGACCTCCCCTCGTCCACCGCTTGCTTGGGTTTTCTCCGCTTTTCTCTTCCGCTAGCGCGAGGAAAGCTCAGGCACGTTGCACGTCTGTCTTTGCAGGACATGGTGTCGGATGCTGAGGAAGCTCCAGAGCAGAGCAGCTCTGCCGTGACAGCCAGCAGGAGCCAGCTGCAGCAGGCAGGGCAACTGGAGGCATCAGAAGACAACCCATGCCCCATCTGCTTGGGAGAAATCAACAACGCAGCCTGCGTGGCCTTGTGCTTCCATCGCTTCTGCTTTGGCTGCATCCAGCGGTGGGCCGCAATGAGAGCTGTGTGCCCACTCTGCAGGAGGCCTTTCGATCGTGTCCTGCGGGTGCTGCCGGCAGACGACGAGGAGGAAGAGGACGGAGTCGGCTCTCCTGCCTGCTGCCAGAGGAACATGGCCAGGGAGAGGTCCCGGAGCAGATCCCCGCGGCGGCGCTACGCCCTGGCCAGATATGCCACGACCCATGAGCGCCCAGCTCGGAGGAGGAGGCCTGTGGGGAGTGACCGAGTGTTGAGGGGTGACAGAGCTCCAGTGACCCCAAACACCACCTCCCAGCAGACTCCTGTATCCAGTGCTTCCTGGGTGCGCACCCCACCGAGCACAGGGGAGCGCGTGGTCAGCCTTGGGGATGGAGCCTACGTCCACATCGGCACGCTGGCACTGCCACCCCTGCACGTACAGATCTCCTTTCAGAGAGCCCAATAAACAATCAGTTGCTTTTCACGGTGTGTTTTTTCAAAACCAAAGAACAACGCATTGCAGGCAATACTTTTCCAACATTGTCTCAACAACATAAGAGAATTTCCTAGAGCGCGCAGTCATGTTAACGTAAGTGCTGCAAGACAGCAGGCATCTCTCCTACTCTCTCAGCCTCCCCATCCAAGCAGCAGGGCCAAGGGGGTCCAAGCTCTTTGAGCAGCAGCCGGGCTGTGGGTCCTGAAGACCTGCTAATCCAGGAGCCGTAACCATTGTCCGGCTGACAGCCCTGTATCTCCTGCGTCCTCCTGCTGGTGCCTCCACACCCAAACAGCCCTTGTCATCCTCCATCACACCAGTCTGAGCCCTTCTGTGACACCTCTCTATGATAGGAACCCCAACTCCTCCAACTCCAAGCCCAAAAACCACCCAGGGGAATAAGACCTTTTGTTGAGCCCCTTGCCTTGACTTGATCCCTGTCAGGGAAGCAAAGCTCCAGATCCCGAGCATCCTGCATTTCAGTAGCAATCCATGAGGAGACTACTATTTTTCACAGGCTTAATGTGTGGAGGAATTGGGTTTGAGAAGCAACCCTCATGAGTCTGTGTTTTGCACCAGGAGGGACTTGTCTGTTATGATCCCAGTAAGAAAGTAAATGACTCTGAAAGGTGTCATCTAAAAGTTTATCCATTAGAGCTATTGCTGTGAAGGAAGAGAATGGTAGCAACGATCTTCAGTGCTCTTAGACAGAACTAACACCGGATATTCACTGGACAGCTTGCCAGTTTAAGAGGCCCCTAAAGGAGGGAGGGAAACGGGTCTTTTCCAGAACGTGACAAGAGGAACAAGAGCATCAGGAAGGTCCTGTGAGCCTGCAGCTTGTGCAGAGCCTACAGGCTGCCAAGCAAGGTGCAGACAGCCAGACCTCATAGGAAGAAGCTGCCCACAGCCAGAGAGAAATGAGCAGAGCTTGGAAAAAGACAGAAAGCCACCAAGTTGTTTAAAACCTTGCTGGAAAGCAAGTACTTGCCCTGCAAGGACACAATGGGCAGAAGGGAAGTTATTTATAACCTCTTTTGATTTCTGTTCTCATTTACTCACTTTGAATTTTCTTTATGTCATGTCTATAACAAAAGCTAATGAATTTAATTTATGATCTAATAAAAATGGTCTTTGAGTTTCTATGTCTTTTCATTTGTTTTGGAGAGGTCATCAGAAGAACACAGAGGCAGATCCACCTCATACCACTGTTGAATGTGGGAGATTGGACACAATGTGCAAATATATTTAGGCCTATTTCTCAGATGTTGCTATTTGAGCTCAAGCACCTAGCAATTTGTAGATAAACTATTGGGTTTTTTGGCATCTCCAAAGCCAGTCACACTAGGATCTAAGCTTGTCTTTGTGAGAATTTTCTGAATATTTTTAAAAAGTGAAAGTTTCTCTTTTTTTTTTATTTCCCACAAAACAGAAACATGACTTTTCCATAACATTGAAAACTCCTTTGACTGTCGTCTCTAAAATAATTTCTCAGAGCTGTCCTGAAAAAGGAGATGACTAGGGCACTGGACTGATATTCAGCAGATCTAGAGTTGTCTACTGATTTTCAGAGACATTCTGTGACATGGTTATGGGCAATTAATTCACTTTAACCTTTGGTTGTCCACCTATAAAATGGAAATAAATTATACTTCCCAATCATTCCGGCAGATTAGGAAGAAAAATCTATTAGCACTTGTAGGGTAATCAGATAAAAGCATGCCTTAGAAAGCACTCATAGAAAAGCAGTTGTTTCTGCAGTGCAATTTGGAAGGTGCAAAGTAATTATGGCCTGACACTGCATATCAGACAACAATACATTACAGACCTCATTCAGTGAATACGGCTGTTATTTGTAGTACCACGATGTGGAGTTGCTTCATGAATAATAACTGCCAGAAATATAATAAAATATTTCACAATACATACACACTGGCAAAGGAGAAGTGTTACACATAAAGATGATCAAATGACAAGGAGTGCAGAAATCCTCCGTATATTCAGAGGGAGACTCCGTATATTGCCATGTGACAGGAGAGGTGCCATCAAGTATCTGAGTCACTTCAATGAGAATCCCACATGGATTCCTCCCACACACACCCACACCAGCTGCATGGATGAATGCTAACAGACCTTCAGGGACTAAAGGTAGTAATAAGGTTTTGAACTCATAGGCTAGGTGTGTGTCTCAAACCAGAAGGAGAAAGCAAGACCAACTTTTCTAGGTGGCATATGTATTTCTTCCCAAACCAGACCCAACCCAGCCATACCTTCTTTTATCTGTCAGCAAACCATCTTCTATGCAAGATTGTTATGCTGATGAAACACTTTAAATTTTTGGAAGAAAATACAGAATGAGGGTCCCATTTATATTATATTACATTTGCATTATACAATTTTGGGGAATATGCTATGTTGTCCTTTTATGATGGATCGATGATAGTCTTCATAACTATGATGCTATTATGCTTTAAGTAAGTAATTAATGCTCATTATTTGCATATTCTATAGAATATATTTTTTCCTGATTATATACATACCATGAGAGAAAAACTGAGAAGAAAATACTGTTTGTTTTCCTGTTTCTATCAATTCTCTGTGTGTTACGTTTAATATTTCAAAGCTTTGTAATGGTTACATGTAAAAAAATCACAATGAACATATGTTGCAAATAAGCAGATTAAAATTCTAGAAAAAATGTACTTATGTACATATCCAGATAAATAGACTGTTTATTAAGTTTGACATCTGTGATACTTGACACTACAAGAAAAACATGTATAAATTTCCGTAACAACTACAATAGTTATCATAATTAATGCTAAAAATATAGTGGGTATTATTAATTTATTATCATATATTTGCTCAGGATAGTTTTAAAAATGTTTTGTTGATTTTGATATTTGCCAGAAGTTAAGATATTGTCCATCAAGATTAGCAATACATTAGGTATTTTTTGTTTTAGGAAAAAAATGGGTTTAAAAAACAGGGAGAGTTGGTGAGACAAAGGTAAGTGTCTACCACATCCACATGCATTCTATAGTCAATGGCCCACACTGACCAAAGTTACTCAGTTTACAGCTGTTAAAGACCATGCATTAGATCCCAAGTTTAATAGCTTCAGGCTGTATATGTTTAATTGCAACAACAACAGAACACAAACCTCAGCTTATTTTCTATTGCCAGAAATTTAACTGTTCCAGAATTTTTAATGAGGATTTCTGTATCCTAAACCTAAGTCCTTTTAGACAAATAACTGTTTTTTATCTTTTTTCTGGTTCATTAACTGGGACAGAGAAACCAAATCAGGCAAGAAAACTATTCAGTCAGCTTCACTCTGCTGCCTTTTGACACATACCAATAGACTAGATCAATGAAAATAAAGCTCTCACTAGTGTATTCATGCACAACAGCTGTTTCAAATTTGAGTTTTTATAAAAACATGCACAACAACTACTGGCCACAAGCCTGATTTCTGCTGCCCTTTTCCTACAGAACACACACCACCACTCCCACACAACTGTTTCCTGCCCTCCCTGATCACTTCTGCAGAGCTTCTGTTCTTAATAAGCCTGAGGACTGCCTACAAATGCCACTAAAACCAGTGCTGTACTGGTAATACATAATATTCAAGCCATGAATTTGACTCATCAACATCCCATCCATATTACAACTTTAGAAAATTTGTTTCCAAAAAGTCATTGTCTTTCCCTGTTGTTACTACTTTGAAATTGGTTGAGGAAAATCTCCACATCTTATTTTCAAAGTCTCCAGAGTAGCATGAGAGGTTCCATCCGCCTCCTTTTTTTTTATTATTTTAAAGAGAATTCCAAATTTAGAATACCACCTTTGAAAATCTTGTTTATTTAACTGCGGGATTTTTTGAAATAAGATAGACTTGGGTGATTGCACTTACACATTGTGAATTACACTTACACTGTGTGAATACACACAGTTTTACAATCAAATCCACCTTTTAGTATTTCTACATGAATTAAATACATCCATACACATTTCTGCTCTAACTGTAAGTTCTTCATATCAGGTTATGCCAAACAAACTTCATTTTTACATACAATGCAGAAAAGATAGCTAGAACAGTTGGTAAACCTTAAGAGGTGCCTGTCTGTGAGACAACAGTTTTGTTCAGACTCAGTATCCTGATGGCATCTTTTTTCTTGAATTCTATAAAAAGGACTAGTATTACTTCTAAACATTTCGGGCTCAAAGTACAGACTTTAGAATAGCTTTCTTTCCCAATTCTCAATAGCGAAGAGTCTTGTATGCTTCCAATGATGAGTAGAATAGCTTTTATTTTGATCTATTTCTTTTTAGATTGTTAAATTTTTGTAAACTAATAACCCCGAGAGGCTTTTAGAGAGAAAGCATCTAAAAATCTTGCTGTTTGATACACAGCAACAGCATATACATCTACTCCTTAGGTCCCTCATATTCCCAGGAAATCTGAATTCCTTCCTTAGTGCCCTCCTGGGTCATTTCCCTTTGAAACCCACCAAAGGACTTCAAACTGACCTCAGCACCATGTTTCCATAGAAGCCATTTTCCTTTCTGTTGACCCAATCCTGGATTTCTTGGCATTATCTTCCTATTGTCATCTAAGAACAATGCAATTTCTGAAGCTTTTACCTGTAGCCTCTCTTTTTGATAGCTGATCTATATTATGGCCTTTACGAGCTGAACACAAGAGTCATCTCTGTTAGGGACAGCTGTATGCTTTCCTTTTTGCTCTGCACTTGCACAGGTGTGTTGTATTGCTGTAGTTTATGTAACCTTCAATTCAGTTATATCCATATTAAAAAACCTACTGTTTAATGAATACTTATGATTCAACAAGCACTATTTCTAATCTTAGTAACACTGCATGATGTCCGCTTTTGTCAGTATTAATCCACAATAGTAAATAGATGTTGAAACTCTTGTTTTTGAAGTGACAGACAATTGCCAGAGCAAGATCTACATTAAATGAAAACTGCTATAACATATCAGATGAAATAATTTGAAACATTATTGAAATTCCTAATATGGTCATTTGTATTACCTGTTCATTTAAAGAAAAAGAATCCTTCCATGTTTTTTGCATTTAAAAAAAAAATCTCTTAAAAAAATGCAGGGCAGACAGCAAAAGTGAAGTCACTTAATATAACCATTCCTAAGAGGAAAAGCAGTTCTAGAGAAAGCTGACAATTAGCAAGTGGAAACTCATCATCCATAAATATCAGATCTGACATGGAAAAACTTGGGGGCTGAGGAACAGATTATTTGCATATAAATAAATGTGAGCAAATGCTATTATAGCTTTTCATGATATCTTATCAAGGCTTCTGTTCTACCCAAGATGAACAAGATAGTTGTTAGTCTGGAGAGGAATAGATAAGTAGGTCATCAGATCCTAACAAATTAAAACCAGAAATTAAATTTTCCTCAGATCCATGGTTTCCTGATGTAGTTTCTACTCACACACACATTAGAAGTAGATTAGATTCAAATGCAGTCTTCCAGTGAAGAAGATTAGATACAAATGCAAACCTATTCTAAAGAAATCTGTTGCTCTCTAAATTCAGAGTGTTAGAGTCATGGACTCAATGATCTTAAAGCTCTTTTCCAACCTAAATGATTCTATGATTCTATGATTTCACTTGGAAAAACGTCACCTCTTTGCACTGCCTTTGTGAGGCTATTTCTAGAACTGCACTGTTATAGCCCCAGAAATTAATCTCTCAGAGCTGCAGGATAAGCAAGAAAGCATCAAATCAACTTTGTATATTTTCTCATCAAACTGAAGATCTGCCACCTGACAATAAAATGAGTGATTTCTCATATTGTTAGAAAAGCCTGCAGAAGCCTTGCCAGCTGGTGCAAAGCAATCACTGTAACATTCTAGATAAAGCCGCTGTCAAGTACCTTATATCTTGAGATGTGAGAGGGTGCACTAAGAGCTACTAGAGTGGCACTTCATTGCCTGATGAAGAGGAACAGGACACCCGAGTCAGCTCTCTGGAATGATTCAATATCATCAGGACAGGGACCAGTGTCCAGCCCAAAACACAATTCTCTCTTCTTCTCTCTTTTTTCTTTTCTTTTCAGGAGAACAAGTATTTTTATGTATGGATGCTATGTTTCTGAGCAGGCGTGAAATTCAAACTACATTAGCTTCCTATGCTGATAAGTCAGAAGAGAGATTATACTTTACAAAAAAATAAAATCTACCAGCTGATCCCAGGTATTAGAAAATCACCAGGTAAACAAGAACATTAGATTGAGAAGGTGAAATTAGAACCAGCCATCTAATCATCCACCATTTAGCAAAGTGGAAAAAAAAAAAAAGGCAGAGGAAAAGATTGTTGTTAAGCATATATACAAAAGGTTCAGTACTGTTGCTTGATTATCTGAACCATAAGGCCATCAAAAGGCCAGAGCTGAAAACCACACAGATAGCAAAGAAAAACTTTGGAAGGGCAGATAGTCTTTCCTCGTACCTATGGACTTTTTCATATATATATGTATATACATACACACACAGTGTGTATTAATGACTTTTTGCAGTCTGTGAAGACCTACGTGACTGTGAAAAACAAAATATAGATTAATTAATTTACATTTCTCTGCCCCAAATTAGAGTAATTACATAAAACTGATAATTGAAAAATAAATGTTTCACTTTTGATTTTCAATACAATTAGGTACAATTAGCAGCAAGGCAAAATTTAATTAAATATTTTTTCAGAGCAGCACAGAGTTTTTGCTAATTCATTTCTTATCATTGGGAAAAAAAAATTAAAAACCAGTTATCAGCCAGTGCTGCTGTGAAGAGTTATTTAAATCTCAAAACATTATTAAGAGCAGGTAAAAAGGGAAATAGAAATAGAACTAAGGAGAGGGACTGGATTAAAGTTTTCTGGCCGAAATATTTTGTTTTGCAAATACAACATTACCATCTCCTTGAAAGCTTAAAAATGGTAAAGGAGGAAAAGATCACTTTGGTGAAGTCGGAATTTCCTAGTTTGATATTAAAATTCCTGTCTCCACTTGAATTTTAGGCATCCTTTCAAAAAAAGATTCTTCTATATAGTAACAAAAAGTAAACATGAAAAAAAATTAACATTTAACTTCCTCAGATGCTTTAATGTGAAATTTTTTAAATTCAGTTTTATGAGAAATTTTAAGAATTAAATAGCAGATTTTCTATACAACCAAAACCCAAATATGATGTCTTATAAACCAAATATCCAGTATCTGAGTATTTAGTTCTTTCAGTTAGAGGTGGTTTTTATTTCCATTGATTTCCTCAAGAAAAAGTTTGGTTTTCTTAGTCTTTAGTCTTCCAGTGGGTGTGCTACCTCCTTGCAATGAATGAGTTATCTTAATTTGCAACAGTTATTATTTCATTACATAAGAAACCATAGAAAAATACCTTCTAATGAAATTAGGTCAAACAACCCAAATTTCAAAAGTTTGATTTTTGTTTTTTTTTTTTTTTTACATTGGGTCAGAGTATTTGTTCCATCAGCATTCTCCACAGCCAAGCTCAGGACAATATTTTTAATCACTTTTGAGTAGTTCACTTGTTTCTTGTACAATCAGAAAGGAAAAGCTCATCAGACATTAAGGAAAAGTCACATAGTACTTTCTACAGGGACAGTGAGAGCGTTTAGTAATGCACATGCTACTGTACTATTACTTGCTGCCTCAATTTCTTTAAAATTGAAAGCTGATCTGGCACAGACCCAGTTTCCAGAGCACTAATTTCTCTATAGAAGTAATTCTGACCCTGAACGTAAGAACCACACACATACATATTCAGAGAGAGACAGAAAGAATCTGTTACAGAAAGGTTTCTGCAAAAATACTGCAAATGTTCAGACACATGACCTCCTAGAGCCTCTTTAATTTTATTAGTAATTTTTTCTCTCCTTGACATTTTGAAGGCTGAGAATGGAATAAAGAAGAGACATTTCATGATTACTTTAAAGATTATTTTTCTAGTTATTCTTGGAAATTGGAAAAAATTTAAAAATTATGAAGAAAGCAGCAAAAATCTTTAACGACACTGTTTACATTGAAATGCCCTGTTAATTACATCATGCCAACTGCAAATATATCTCCAGTCTGGGGTTACTGCCAGCAGCAGTTTCTGGTGGGCTGAAAATAATGTCTTGTTGAATTATGTTTGTTTGGGTTTTTTGGTTGATTTTTTAAAAAATACATCCGGTTTTTATACCTACAAAACTTTAATGGCATATTTCAAGATGTCAGAAAATCTGACATAGATCAGCAACAAAATTATTCTGTCAAGCAGATCAAGGCCCGGCTTTGACTTAGGAATCAAAGCAGCCTGCTGAGGAGAGCAAGATGCCCAACTGACACCAAGATGTTCCAACAGCCTGATTGCTCTAAATGTCATTGTACTTCTACCAGCTCGTTAAAACTGACAGACATCAAAATTGATGGCACCAAACAGGTAGGCTTCAGTCCTCCAAAACATTATTGTCCACAAATATTATTTTATATAACCAGTAAGTCATTTAAGGAAGAATAACTACAAATATTTTCATGGCCAGGCTCTTCTAATACTGACTAGAGGCAGTGTCCCTTGCTCCACTGCCTTATAGCAAAATAATAAAGTAAGTAGAAACAATGGTAATCACCAAGCTACAGAGATGATCCACAAGCATATAAAACTGGGGCAAGAAGTAAGTTCTTTACTGTAAGTCAAGGGCTGTAGAAAGAAAAAAAGGTTGTTTTCAAGCTACTGTTAGAGAGGGGCTTGTGGCAAGTTAGGTCCATCGAGTTAGTTCCAGATTTACCCCTTTGCAGCATGTAATTATTGTTGAAAGAGGACACTCAAAAAACCTGCTACACATGCTACTCTGCCACAGTCAGGCAGGTGATGAACCTGGCCTTTTCTGTCATTCCACAACACTTGCAGGTTCAGAGACACACAGGTTTCCTCAGGAACAATCCAAACTTATGATCTTTACTTATAACAGCCTACTTAAACAAATAAAGAAACCCTTTAAAAGGAACCAGGAAGAAGGAAAGAACCAAAAGACCAGCATGAAATAAAATGTAAAATCACCACCTCCCTGGCTGTAGGATTAGATTCTGATGCTTGTACTGTTCAAAGACTGTCAGACAGAGATATAGCCATGTTTTTTTAATATGAACTCTTTCACCTCAGTGCATACAGACACTCAGGATTCAGGCTGCTCTTACACTTACTTCATGGCTCACATAATTCTCAGGGCCTCGGTTTTCCTTTTGACAATGACGACTCCCAAATCTATGTCAACTTTCCTAAGCACTGTTTAAGTCAATCCTTTGGCATTTCTTTCTAGGTTCTATCAGATGATTTCTCAAGACTCCTATATAATATAAAATATATTTCCTCAAAGCCCATAGGATAATTTAAGGAAAACAGTAAATATATACTAAAAAAATTCTGCAGCTACTTCATTCACCATCTTTAAGGTTAGATCCAGAGGACTTTTGTTGTTAATCTAAATATAAAAATTGCTTCATGTTAAACTTTTATGTGGAAATTGGTACATTTAATGAGAATTTAATTTTTAGATATTATTCTTTCTCTAGGTAAGGGTTTTGAATCTGAGGAATTAAGAATTTACAACCAACGTAATAGAAATCCTTTGTCAAAAGTTGCATACTCTGAATACAGCCTAGACTGTGAATTATCTACCAGATTGTCTTTTAACAAAACATTTTAATTTTGTGTAGGTTGAGTCTTGGTCTATTAATTACAATCTCCTATAACCAACACTATTCAGTTTATCAATCCAAGTAAACATGCATCAACTCTTTTAAGTAGACCACTATCCGTACTAATGTAAATTCAGTTGGAATAACTCTAGTGTGTAGATAGAGCTTTTCTTGGCTGGTTCTTATTACCCAAGGGTATTGTAACTAGTACACTAGGCTATTCACTCTTTGAATTTACTATTCCAGTTTCCTAGGAAAATTAATTTTGTGGAAATGTGTGCCCAAGCTCCTGCGATAACCTTTGAACACTCTGGCCAAGTTCAGCCACAGCTGATGAAAAAAGTAATAAATTCACAAAAATTCTGTGAAAACCAGTCTTCCAGCACTTCCACAGAGGGAAAACTGTTCAGCTGATTGCTCATCAATATCAGATAACCTAAATGGGCGGAAAAGCTTAGGTGCTGACCCAGACATAGAATAAGCTTTGTTCAGACCTCAGACTTCAACGTGTTAACCTTTAATCCATAAGAAGCAGGGCTTCCTTGAAACCAGTGTTCACAGAACCATTTCATTTGTTTTCACTTCTGTGTATACCAGAAGGAAGTTTTATTTACTAATGTGGAAGTCCGTATAAAAGAACAGTAGATTAATGACATCTGCTTCAAGCACACAATAGTTGTGCACTTCCTTATGTAGATTTACCCAAAGTTTTCCCATTTTGCTCTATTTGTCAAGGTATTAGAGACTTCGGTTAAAAGGTTCAACATTGTCTTCAGCGATTTTTCATTCATTGCCTGGAATTTCTTTTCAAGATTTCTAAAGATAACTTTTCCAGATGCCTTGATATTACAGATTTTTCTCAAATATCAGGCATTTTTGTGTTGTTTTATTAAGTAAGGAACAGACCGGTCAGCGCTTGGAAATGTTGTACAACACATCTGTCCATCTGCAGTGTTCATCAAGCCTAATGAGATTTATCATATCTGCATCTTACAGTGATTTGGGGCTTTTTTCCCCTAGATTGTCTCATTTGTCTTGTAATCACAAAACAGTTGAAAAAGTATTTGTCTACCTTCAGCAAAGGGCAGATCTTGGTTAAGCATGTCTTTTCCCTGTAAAAGAAAAGGAAGCAGGATAATTAAGGACTCGATATATTCTCCCTAACTCTTCAGTCATATGTCTGTTACCCTCCAGAGGTTCCTGAATTCTCAGTTCGTTACTCAGTTTCTAACCTCTCGCACCGCAGTCTTCACGGCTGAGGAGTGGGTATCAGCCAAACAGTCAGCCTTACATACAATGAATTAGGCTATTGCTGTTACTATTTTGAGTCAGTTGCTGAGGCAAGCAACTCTGGTGCTGGCAGGATCCGCAGCAGATCACTCTAGCATGGTGCACTCTTCTATAAAAGATCCACCTGGGGAGCGCTAGTGAGCAGGAGCACCGTGAGCAGGGTGGGCAAACAGGGCGCGGGCACGGCATTTTGCGCGACAGGGCGCGCAGGAAGTGCACTATAGCTCTGCCGGCTCTGTCAGGGAGCAATGGTATCCACCGGCAGAAAGCCATGTCCTCTCTAAACCCTGCACTCGCCGTGACTGACGCAACTTCCCACACAGAGCTCCGACGGGAACATGCTGCTACCCAGGTGCCAGGCTGCAGGCTGTGCCCTGCGCTTCTGCAGTACCGGCCGGCAGCAGTGGGCACACCTGTGGGAGGTGGCCCAGGTAGAGGAGCTCCTCCGCTTAGAGGCAGAGCTCCAGGAGGAGGTGAGTGGGTTGAGGAGTATCGGGGAGTCTGAGAGGGAGATTGACTACTGGAACTGCACCCTGCCTACCCTGGGACAGGCAGACAGGACAAATGATACAGAGGATTCCCTATCCTCTCTCCACCCAGCAGAATGCAGTAACTTAAGGGATGGGGGGCAATGGCAACAAGTTCCTGCCTGGCGCAGCAGGTACAAGGCTCTGCAAGTGGAATCAAAAAATGATGAGGATGATGGTCCATCTAGGTTGCAGGTGTGATCAAGGTTATGTCAGCCCACACCCTGTGCCAAAACCACTTCCATTAAGAAAAAAAGACAGGTCATTGTCATGGGAGACTCTCTTCTGAAGGGAACAGAAGGCCCAATATGCCGATGGGACCCACTTCCTAGGGAAGTCTGCTGCCTTCCTGGGGCCTGGGTTAAAGATGTAATGAGGAAACTTCCTAGCCTGGTACAGCCCTCAGATTATTATCCATTATTGGTTTTTCATATAGGCAGCAACAAAGTTGCAATAAGAAGTCCAGGGTCAGTCAAAAGAGATTTCAGGGCCTTGGGATGACTGGTTAAGGGATCAAGAGCACAAGTGTTTTTTTTCCTCTATTCTTCCAGTTGCAGGGAATGATGTTGGAAGAAACAGGAAGACTCAGCTGATCGATACCTGGCTCTGAGACTGGTGTCAGTGGCAAAATTTTGTGGTTTTTTATCATAAGTCAGTCTACATGACACAAGGCCTGCTGGCAACAGACGGGGTACACCTGTCTCAAAGGGGAAAAGGATCTTTCTGCAAGAGTTAGCAAGGCTCATTGAAAGAGCTTTAAACTAGATTTGAAGGGGAAAGGAATAAAACTGGGTTTGCTAGAGATCACGCTAATGTTTGAGGGATGGTGTGCTAGCGAGGTCCTTTAGTCTGCTCCAAAATGTGCTGAGTACATTGGAGCACATTTGAAATGTTTCTGTACTAATGCACGCAGCACCTTAGCTGTCTCAGTGGTGGCAGGGGATGGAGATCCATGCGGCAGCAAAGACGCAAGGGTTGTTGATGCATCTGAAACCACGGAAGCACCTGACAGCAGTCATATGGGAATTAGGACTTCTCCCCCGAAAAAGGTGGCAGGATCAGTAGCCCAACTAACGTGCATCTATACCAATGCACACAGCACGCAACAAACAGGAGGATTTGGAAGCCATTGTGCAGCATGAAAACTATGATGTAATTGCAATTACAGAAACAAGGTGGGATGACTTACGCAACTGGAGTGCTGCAATGGACAGCTATAAACTTTTCAGAAGGGACAGACAAGGAAGGAGAGGCTAGCCCCACATGGTAGGGAGAGTTTTGACTGTCTAGAGCTTGACAATGGTAATGAAAGGATCGAGTATTTATGGGTAAGAATCAGGGGAAGGACCAACAAGGCAGGTATCTGTCTTCTAGAATTCTGTGATTCTAGTATCATGGTGGCAGTCTATTATAGATGACCCAGCTAGGATGAAGAGGCAGGGGAAATACTCTATAAGCATCTGGGAGAAATCTCATGATTAGTAGCCCTTGTTTTCATGGGGGACTTCAACTTACCAGATGTCTGCTGGAAATACAATGCAGCAGAGAGGCAAGAGTCTTGGAGGTTCCTGGAGTCTGTGGAAGATACCTTCCTGACACAGGTGGTGAGTGAGCCTACTAAGGAAGGCGTCCTGCTGGACCTATTTGCAAACAGAGAAGGACTTGTGGGTGATGTGATGGCTGGAGGCTGTCTTGGGCATAGCGATCATGAAATGATAAAGTTTTCAATTCTTGGAGAAGTCAGGAGGGGAGTCAAAGAACTGCTACTTTGGACTTGTGGTGGGTAGACTTTGGCCTGTTTAGGGGCCTGGTTGATAGAGCTCCTTGGGAGGCAGTCCTGAGGGAAAAGGAGTCCAGGAAGGCTGGACGTTCGTCAAGAAGGAAATCTTAAAGACGCAGGAGCAGGCCGTCCCCATGTGCCAGTGGAGAAGACCAGCCTGGCTGAACAGAGAGCTTTGGCTGAACTCAGGAAAAGAAAGAGAGTTTATGACCTTTGGAAGAGGGGGCAGGCAACTCAGGAAGACTACAAGGGTGTTGTGAGGTTATGCAGTGAGAAAATTAGAAGAACCAAAGCCCAGCTAGAACTTAATCTGGCTACTGCTGTAAAAGACAATAAAAAATGTTTCTATAAATACATTAGCAACAGAAGGAGGGTTAAGCAGAATCTCCATCCTTCATTGGATGAGGGGGGAAACAGAGTGACAAAGGATGAGGAAAAAGCTGAGGTACTTGATGCCTTCTTTGCCTCAGTCTTTAATAGTCAGTTGTTCTCGGGGTACCCAGCCCCTGAGCTGGAAGACAGAGACGGAGGCAGAACGAAGGCCCCATAATCCAAGGGGAAATGGTTACCAACCTGCTATACCACTTAGATGCACACAAGTCTATGGGGCCAGATAGGATCCACCCAAGGGTACTGAGGGAGCTGGCAGAAGTGCTCAACAAGCCACTTTCAATAATTTATCAGCAGTCCTGGCTAACCGGGAGGTCCTAGTTGACTGGAAGTTAGCAAAAGTGATGCCCATCCACAAGAACGGCTGGAAGGAGGATCTGGGGAACTACAGGCCTGTCAGTCTGATCTCAGTGCTGGGGAAGGTTATGGAGCAGATCATCTTGAGTGCCATCACACAGCATGTACAGGACAACGAAGTGATCAGGCCCATTCAGCATGGGTTTAGGAAAGGCATGTCCTGCTTGACTAACCTCATCTCGTTCTATGACCAGGTGACCCACTTAGTGCATGGGGGAAAGGCTGTGGATGTGGTCTACCTAGACTTTAGTAAAGCCTTTGACACCATTTCCCACAGCATTCTCGTGTTTAATACCTTTGTCAACAATCTGGATGAGGGGATCGAGTGCTCCCTCAGTAAGTTTGCAGACGACACCAAGCTGGGGGGAGTGTTGATCTGC
This sequence comes from Pelecanoides urinatrix, assembly GCA_013400755.1. Lineage (NCBI taxonomy): Eukaryota > Metazoa > Chordata > Aves > Procellariiformes > Procellariidae > Pelecanoides > Pelecanoides urinatrix. Next base: position 28,797 of record VZTQ01004605.1, on the reverse strand, counting down.
TCGAGGGTAGGAAGGCTCTGCAGAGGCACCTGGACAGGCTGGATTGATGGGCCGAGGCCAACTGCATGAGGTTCAATAAGGCCAAGTGCTGGGTCCTGCACTTGGGCCACAACAACCCCAGGCAATGCTACAGGCTTGGGGAAGAGTGGCTGGAAAGCTGCCCAGAGGAGAAGGACCTGGGGGTGTTGGTTGACAGCCTGCTGAACATGAGCTGGCAGTATGCCCAGGTGGCCAAGAAGGTCAACGGCATCCTGGCCTGTATCCAAAATAGTGTGGCCAGCAGGAGTCGGGAGGTGATCGTGCCCCCGTACTCAGCACTGGTAAGGCCGCACCTCGAATCCTGTGTTCAGTTTTGGGCCCCTCACTACAAGAAGGACATGGAGGTGCTGGAACGTGTCCAGCGAAGGGCAATGAAGCTGGTGAAGGGCCTGGAGCACAAGTCTTATGAGGAGCAGCTGAGGGAACTGGGGTTGTTTAGTCTGGAGAAGAGGAGGCTGAGGGGAGACCTCATCGCGCTCTACAACTACCTGAAAGGAGGTTGTAGCAAGGTGTGGGTTGGTCTCTTCTCCCAAGTAACAAGCGATAGGATGGGAGGAAACAGCCTCAAGTTGTGCCAGGGGAGTTTTAGATTGGGTTTTAGGAACAATTTCTTTACTGAAGGGGTTGTTAAGCATTGGAAGAGGCTGTCCAGGGAAGTGGTTGAGTCACCATCCCTGGAGGTATTTAAAAGAAGTATAGAGATGATGCTTAGGGACACGGTTTAGTGGTGGGCTTGGTAGTGTTTGGTAATGGTTGGACTCAATAATCTTAAATGATTCTATGATTTTATGATTCCATGATCTATGATATTACTGAACTATAGATATAATACAGATATACAGATAGATATTATTTGCATATATACCCTCACAGAGGGAGGTTTGTTTATATATCCTTACACACCCCACTGGCCAAACATACTGAAATATTATAAAGGATTATGCAAGCAATAAATGTTAAGAGATTGCCCAAAATTTTAGAGAGCAGCAACCTACAGGATTTAAAAGAAGATTCTGTAAGTGACAGGAAGTTGTAGTCAGAGCTGTATATAACAACTGTTTCATTAATCATCTGAGCAGATAAATCAAGGAGTTGAAAAGTTAGGTTATAAAACTTAGGAAAAAGGAAAAGAATGTGCTGAAACCAAACTCTATCTTCAATTAACCTAATACAGCCCTATACAGATAAATAGGATTGTGAAAGGCAAGTTATTGAGCATATAACCTTATGGATGCTGCCACTGTATTTGAATTACATTAAAAAATAAATAGTTTCTATACTGTATGTTTCACATTATCTATTAATTGTGTAAAATACTGTTCACCTTTCAAAGAATAACAAAAGCTTGAAGCCTCATTAACTATTTGAAAATTTCTATTGATTTGTACATTATCTAAGCTTAAAATTCAAAATCTAACATAGGAAAATATTAAAAATAGTCTTTCAGATCTGTCATAAGGGTTATGGCAAATCCAGAGACTTGGATATTAAAATGCATTTGTTTCTTACTGCTAAGATGTACTAAGGCAGCTATAAATATAGCCGTTGCTTTTCCATATTGGCGATTGCTGTTTTTTTTCTCCAGTAATATCATGCACAAGCAAAGAGAGCCTATATAATCATAAAGAAGAGAGGGAATTGATCCATAAGATGTCTTCACATTTAAGATGGGAAGAGTACAACAAAGGACATTTAAAATCCCCATCCTACCAATATTTCATCACATTGTTATAGACAACAATATCAGTGACCTGAGAAGCCTCAGGAAAAGAGAACAGAAAGGGTATCATGTGGCTAAGTGCCCTTGTTTATGCCAGGAGATACAAGGAAAACTACAGTTAATATCAGATGGCCAGGATTATTTTTATTTACTTTATTTATGAGCCCTAACAACTTCAGATTGTTTTCAAGTTAACCTCAAGCAGGCAGTTGGACTGCTGGGCTGTATATTTAGCAATTCCAAAGCAAAGGCTATGATATAAAACTATTTAGCAAAGTAAGTACTGATACTGTTATTCACACCAACAGTACAGAATTTACACTGTTCATTATAGCATGACTCCAAAATAATGTTACCTAAAGCCATCTAGTGAACATAAGCAAGTATAATGAAATGCAAGAGATAGAGTTCATTAATAAGGGCCTCATTCTCCTCTCATTCATACATCCTTTTTACAAGGCTCTGGTTTCATTAGAAGTACTGCTATTTAAAGTCTTTACTTTTTTCTTAAAAAAGACCAAAACAAAATGAACAAAACAAATGGAGATGCAACCTGAGTGACCTGGTCTAGCTGACCCTGCTTTGAACAGGGGAGTTGGACTTGCTGACCTCCAGAGGTCTCTTCCAACCTCAGCTATTTTGTGATCCTATAGCACCATTGCAAACAAATATATTTGCTCACATACAACTATTCACTGTTAAAACCCCCAAACTTCTTAATTTTAAGAATATCCATTAAATAATAAATATTTAGAAGACAGTTTCCACTCATTTGGGCTGTGGAAAGTTTCCAGCAATGTCAGGTAAAGGGGCTACTTAAAGGCATCACAGTTTCAAACTCCTTTTCCATCTGTACTTCCAGTTAACAATTTCAGACCAAGTGATCTTCCTTGGACTGCTACCTCCTTACAAAGATCACCAGACAATTTTATTTTTCCCTCTTGTGTCTAGCCTTATAGCCATAAGGGCTTGGAAATAAGATTTACTTTCATACTTTTTGCACCTTGCACAGCACTGAGAATGAGGCCTTTTAGGACAAAAATACCTCTTAGCATACAAAGCATTGAAAGCTTTTTATTGCTAAAAATAGGGTAAGGTTTATTTAGTCCAAGACTGAAGACCATTATTTAGGCTGAGCAAAGTAGAACTTCTTTCTCCATCAGCACCAGTCCTTCCTCCTCCAAAAAGCAATAACTCCTGTTGTTGGGGCCACGTATTTCTTTACAAGAAGAAGGGCAAAACCCACATCACCTATTTAAATGCTTCAGGACCTAGAAGTAGGTTTTTGTCTGCAGTACATGTAGATGCTTGGGGAATCCTTAGAGTCTTCAGAGTGCAGACATTTTTGCCACCTGCTCTCTATAACACAGGCAGAATTTGTGTAGTCTTGAAGGAATTGCAACAGAAAATTGCAAGTTCTTCTATATCCATTTTGTGATAGAAAGCAATGGCATTTTGTGATCTGAGACTTAGTAGCGCTGTCCAGGCCTGCCCCGAAGAAAGTTATGTACATGCAGCTTGATCCTACAAGCTCGGTAGGATCCTACAAACTCATTTTGTTCTGAACTCAGTGTATTTGTGTAGTAGGGAAAACAGCTCAGCTCCAACAACTTCCCCTTGGTTTTTTTAGAAGAAAAAGAAAGTGAATTCATGATGGATTTATTTGAAAGGCAGAACTTGAAAAGGTTACATTCAGCCTAAGGCTTTTTCTTATGTATTCGAGAAGCTGCCAAAGAATATAGGTGTTTCTTTACAAAAATTTAAGTAGTCAATAAATAAAGGTAAGAATGAGCTTAACAATGTTGATGTTATACTCATTAGTACGAGCACAATCCTAACAAATAGTCAAACTGAAGTGGTCATGGCTGATATGCTTCCATTGGCTGGACAAAGTTAACAGACCAGACCAGCTTTCAGGAAGACGTGGGAGAACAACACACTACACATGCTGAGATTGTAACACTGAATTTAATTAGTACGTGGATTTGCTATGACTGCATGAAGATAGGGGCTATCTGCTTATGGGACACACAAGCAGCCAATTACAGATATTTCATGTGCAACTGTCCAGTTTGACTGTATAATTGCAGTAATTATGTGAACAAATTAGACACATGATTGCCTTGGCATTTTTTTCCTAACTTATCTCAAGATGAAGTCTCTTCCTGTTATGTACTGTTAGGCAGAGACAAAAAACCTGAACATGGTAATGAAGTGTTACAAATGTTTATTCTTCATATTCCAAGTATTCCCCTTTAGGATGCTCATGTGATTTTGCCAAATACCTCTGTCAGTATGTTCCATAACCTTGAAAGTCATCATAATTGCAGCTGCAGAGAGCTGATAAAAGAAATTTAAGCTCCTGGTCATCAGTTGTATCTAAGTGTATCTGAGTGTTCTCTGTGTTTCTCTTCCTATATTCACCTCAGAGTGAACTCCTTGACAAAGGAGTGCAGACATTTTGCCTCTGATCCATACCTGGCAACAGCATGAGATAACCACAAAGACTCAGTTTTCTTGACTACTTGGCAGAACATAAGATTAAAAAGTAGGATTGTGCATTTTTGGTAATTATCTATAAATAATGTATGCTGACAATTTTATCAGGATGTTTATGGTGGACTAGACTGGTTTACTTCAGAAAGACCTTGAGAAAAAAAAACCAAACATGCCTACTAAATGTCAGAGAATAAATATTACAACTCAGTCCTTTGCTTAGGCTAAAGAATTGGTTTTGGTCCAAGAGGGCCAAATGCCACACACGTGCTGGCAGGTGTTCCCTTAGCAGCAGTGCTGCAAGACACCCACAGCAACTGCGGCTGCCAGATCTCTGCTGAGACACATGAACTTCAGAAATAGCTCAAGTACGTTAATGCTACCAACACTTCAGGTTTGAGAATCCCTACCGTGGCTGTCTTGTATCTGCTTCTCTGAAAGCTTTGTTCTTATGATTTAAGAAACGATGCTCTCATTTCAGGAAAGCTGTCAGAGCTGCACTCCCCTGCTACAGAAATGAGATAGGAAGAACAATAAACATTTGGATTTATTTGGAGTTAATTGGTTAGAAGAGCTGATGCACCAATTGCTGTAGTGCAAAACTAGTGAATATCAAAACACATTATGAAATAACCTGGACAAGGCAAGAGTATTATGTTTCAGATGTGAATGGGTACACTCAAGGAAGGCTAGGGAATGATCTCATCTTTCATGTATGCTTTACCTTAGACAGATGGGCTTTGCAGCAAGACAGGCAATTGAAACTCATTCAGTGAATTTGAGAACTACAGGAAAGGAGGTTTGATGAGCTCCCTCAGAATTTCAGTATTCATCAGGAATACATCATAATTCCTAAAGGAAACTTCACTTTAATCTGCATATAAAATTCCTTACCTGTTATCCCATGAGGTGCTGTTTAAATAAAATTCTTTTGAAGCTCTGTACATGTGCACTGCAGAGTATTTCTAGGTTCTTGAAAAGACAAGGCTTTTTTAGTGATACAAAGACTCATCATCACTCAGCAGTCTGCAAGTTTTATAGGAAGCCTACCCATACTCGCACAGTTCTTGAATTAATGTTTTCAGAAGTATTTACAGAACAAAATGGTAAAATATTTTTAATCCTTGTTTGTACCTGTTTGCATTTTTTGTGTGAAAGAAGAGCTTAAGCCTTCATAATCTTACTACTGTAGTACATTAAACCTTGCAAATCAGCCATTTAGCTCAAGTCAATTATAGCATCAAGTCAGTTCATATATTAAGCCAGTCCAAAACTGATACAACTGGAAGGTCTAGGCAAGATTGGTAGGGTCCCAGTCCTAGCAAGAACTTCACATCTTTAACAAGGCTTCACATCTTGATGTTATATGAACACTGCTCAGGAGATGGGAATGCCAAGCGTCCTGGAGATCGCAAGTCAGTACCTTGCAAGGTAACATCCCAGGTAATCTACTGCATCTCTGACTCACTTTTCTGTGAAGTCATTGTATACTGGTTACTCTTTGCTGTTTTTTAGCAATCTAGAGAGCTCTGATAATGTAGTCCTGAATAAATCTCTCTGGGCTCAAAATACCTTATGGCAGAAGGCCTCTTCCCATTTTCCATACACTATTTAAGGCCATCAGAGGGTGTAAGGTCTGCAGATCCCTAAAGAGAACTGCTCCTCCTTGTCCCCTCCATTCTCAGAAGCAACAAGAACACTCTGCTCTAGAAGCATTTATGAAAGCTGGCTGTTCCCATCACTGTGTTGTGGTATTTATTCATTTTTGTCTGCTTAGAGGTGTGAGCAGCTGTGTACACACAAAGGTCTCTCCTAAGGGGTGCTAAAGGGACACACAGATCAGTACAGATCTGGTGCTCACTGTCCCACTCTGGTGCCTGAGGAGGTGGAGAAGGATGATTATGCTCACCCTTTCCCAAGTGAAGTATCCAGGCTATATAAATTAATTACATTTGATTTGCACCTAAAAGCTTTTCTGCACAGCCAGGAGGATTGCATTGCTCTTGTTTTTAGGGGGAAAAGCTGAGATTGCCATGTTTCAGTATTACACTGTGAACTAGACCTTTGAATAGCACCACTATAAAAGGTGGACACATTTATGCTAGAACAGAGTGAGTATTTTCTCCTGTATCTCACAAATCATGAGAAAACAGCATAGATGATAATGGAGTTTTAGATTCTGTCACCATATGTAATGTCCTGGAAATGAGTGCTACATTTTTTCCTGATTAACAAGACAGCTCATTCCAATTGCATTATTTTCCTTTTCCTTTTTTTGACAAATGATATGCAAACACTTACTGCTCCCACAGTTTCATGGTAAGTGAATAGTTTGTTGCACTGAAGAAGGAAAAATACATTTATGCTGGGGAAAAAAGCTGATTGCATATTAAATCACAGTTATAAAGAATACAGTTCTGCAATAGCCTACGAAATGTAATATTGATATAGACAACAAATGCTAGATAGCATTTCTGAGATGCAGATGACATGCAAAAGGCAATAAAAATGGGTAAGAACTGTTCTTGCCACAGAAAGTACTAGCACATAAAAGATCCGAACCAGACAGGAGTTCTGAGTCTGTCAACTTCTGTTTTAGTGAAACAAACAGGAGACAGATCCTCTGTTCTTTTTTCCCCTCTCTTGACAGCAGAGTAAGATCATGATAATAATTACTGCTCTAAAATCTAGGTGATGAGGCTCAATATTTGAAGTTTTCTCTGCTTTAGTTCGAAAACTTTGAGACTGAAACAGTAATCATTATATAACTCCCATGAATTTTACTTTAATTTCTGATTATATTTTTATATAGAAACCTATAATTAATTTACATATAAACAAACACAATTTCAAGATATCTATCACAGCTTTCAGATATTAAAAATTGCAGGGGTGGTTTGATTTAAGAACACCCACAACTGGAATGGACGGTTAGATTTTAGACCACATAACAGGAGAATTTAGCCACACATACAAGTATCAGTAAAATTAAAAGCAGAATTAGAGTTAAGCTTAACTTTGAAGGAATTCTATGTGAAAAGATAAAAGAAAATATTTATCATGGAAAAATACTGAGGGATCTGCCAACTTAATACATTCTTTCTACATGGTGCCTTATGCAGCCTTTGGACATTAAAAAATTGGTCATATTTGCAGTTATAATTCCCATTTGGATAGAAATGACAGTGTCACACACAGTGTACTATGGCTTCCTTTTTGAAGAATGTGTAACTCCCAGCATGATGCAGAGAGAGATCATACTGCAGCGGATATGAAACTGAAAATAAATTCTGTAGTGAGCATGTTGACTGCATTCTTCACGATGTTGTCAGAAAAAGGACACTGCTGTCCAAGATGACTCTATTTTCCATATACAAATAACACAAGTGCAAAAGGTTAAGATATGGTAGGTTCAAAAGTAGTTGAATAAGCTAAAGATAGATGTAAGGGACATGTATCCAGTTTCAAATATGGAATGCATTATTCCATCTCTACTGTAAGCAAGTATCAAGAGAATAGAAAACAAGATTCATGGAGTGTGTTTTACAACACCCAGAAATAATAATGAAACTCACAAAATGAGGGAAGTTTTTTTTCCCTTTGAAGGACAATGATTATAGAAAGATAATCAGTCCTGTCTTGTCATCCATACAGAGACATAGGCAATTAAAGCAGACAAAAAAACCCCCAACATAAATGCATACAGTACTAACAACCAAGAAAAATTAAGAAAAAAAAATTACGAAATCATATCTTCATAATAATTTTCCTTAAAGTGAATGACAAGTTCTTTCAGACTCCTTGCACCAAACAGTATGCTTCTCCAGTAGCTGCCAATGTATGAATCCTGTGGACAGGCTACCCTCAAGACAAAAAAGATACTATATGACAAGTCTATAGCTGCCTGCTTATTCATTGGGACAAGTTACAGAATAAATATGCTCAAAAAAATCTGAAAGATAGATAAGTATATCAGATAGCTAATGACAGTTTACTAAGGTAGCAAATTACTTAGGTATCTGTTCTTCTCAAACTTGCCAGCAATCCCCTTAAGAGTAAAAAAATTATTCTTACACCTAAAAACTGCATAACGATTACATTCTTTCCTGAGCTTGTGTCTTAGAATTAAAAAAAAAAAAAAACTTTTACAGTGGTTTTTGTATGAAAAAGCCTTATTGTACTTTAAAATGGTAGCTGGAAATTAGACTGAATAAAGTGTAAGGGTCTTAAGCAGAGAAAAGCAGAGGTGGGGAAAAAGAGTGAAGGACAAATTTAGTCTTTTTTTTTCCTTCAATCTGCCCGTAAGGTCTTGATTAATATATCTGTTCTTTAGTTGCCATGATTATGAAATTTCTATGCCCTTGACTGAAAAGTATCGAACTAACAAAAGACAAGAGTGCAAAATACATTTTTGCATACTTCTTAATTTATATTTTCATCTGTATTCATGAAATCTTAAGAATTGGACATGGAAGACACCAATTAAATCATCCAGTCATTCCCTCTACTGACAGTTCTGAATAATTCCCTATATTTTCAGGTCCTGAAAACACAGCAGTTATATACAGATGACAAAATACATTTTAATGAGGCGGGTTTGTTTTCCTGTGCAATCTGAGCAGAACTGTTCATACTACGGCAGCTCTTTGTCATAACAGAAGAATTCTAAGGGAATATACACTTCAGCTAAGATAAGTGCATGTTACTGGATCAAGTAGTGTACTTAAACAGTTTATTATTATGCATTTCAGCACGTCATAGGAAAAGGACACATGCTAATTAAGATCAATCAGCACACCTTCTGAAGCCTCGTGTGGCAACTGAGAAGTTAAATATTACCTTAGACATGAGGCAGTGAATAGGATAAGGTAACCTTAAGTAAACTCTCTTCCTTGTCATTCAGTTAAACATCAGTGAGACACCACCATTAGTACAAAGTCATTCTGTCATTAGTGAGCGGCTCAAACAACAATTTGGTCATAATTGGAACCTGAGACTTTTTAGCTCTTAATGAGTAATAAGATTAAGATGAGTTGTCATTCAGAAGATGGCCTGCAAGCTGACCTTTTGTCATAATGTGACTCTGAGCGTGGAGTTATGATCTGTGTCTTGAACTTCAGTACAAGCCCCAATTAGACATTACCGTCTTCCAAAACACATATTTGCTGCCCAAAGCCAGCCTACATGGGATAAGATGGAATTTAAAAAATTATTGCATCCCCATCAGTATTAAAACCTGAGTCTTCCACATTATTTAAATGAGATTTCATTTTAAAACATGGCTCTACATGACAACTCAAAAGAGATGCCCAAACTCTGGCTATTACTTCTCTGTTCTCTCAAGCTGCTCTCATCTGGTGACATTCTGATGAAAAACAACAAGGGAATCACCATAAACCTACATGCAACATTTCTGAGGAACAAGTTCAGCAAAAATCATACTGATCAGACACTGTGCAGTGCAGAGTACACTGTAGATTTTTGTAGACCACTATTCAGGTGAAGGGCTTGACAACAGGGAAGTTCCAGTAACAGCCATGTGAATATTAAGAAGAGAATTGGAGATTTGACATCAATTTCATTATGATGAATGTACTGATAAAAGTATGATAAAAATACTTCTATGGCATTTATCTACCTGAATATAGTTTTTTTCAGAAATTTTACACCTTTGAGCAACAGTGACATAGTAATAAGATTCAAGCATTCTCTGCATCTATTTTTTCTTCTCCTGCAGAGCTGTAACTGTAGGCCTACCATGATTTTACTATGTTTTGATGAACTAGATATTTTTCATAATAATAGAATAGATTTACTGGCTTAGCCTATGAATCAGCCTAACACATAAGGATAATGTACTACGAATAAAGATATGAAGTGTTATGTTCCATTAGCAACTTTCTCAAAGTAATTATTAAAAATCCCAAGCAGTTCTGAGAAGTGTGTACTGTTAGAAGTCATAGACTAAGAAGCTAGCACTTAAATATACCAAGTGTGTAGTGGATCTATTAGCACTTTTATTTCCAGATATGCATAACAATAGTTCCAAATTTACAATATTGTCTTCATAGAACGTGTTTTTACAAGCTGTGATTTAATTAAGGCATTTTAAATTTATTAGGTCATTTTCTAAACCCATGTAGTTTTCTCCCACTATTCATTTATATGGAGGAGAAGAAAGCATCTCATGGAAATTATGAAGCAATGGTGCAGCATGAATGGGAGCTTTGCTGAAAAAGATTAATTCCAGAAAATTAACATACACATCCCCCTTAAAAACTCATCTTAATTTGCTGCTTCATGCAGAATCACATACTCTGTAATTCTTTACAGCACATAAGTTACCTGAAGCAACAGTTGACGATTTTAGTGCATTACAGAAAGTCATGAGAGTGGGCAGGACCAAAGCTTGCTCTCCGATGCATAAAGAGACATTGAGAATTTAAAGGTAGCTTTATACTGCATACCTTTCCCAGAAATCTGATTTATCATGTGCCATGCAAGAGCAGAGAAAGGCAAATAACAGTAGAGCAAGCATCAGGCAAAATAAATGTTCATCTGGACAGTCCCACTGTTTGCCACCTGTGCACATCCCACAAGATCCCCATGGAACCACAGACACTAAGATCAGCTCCATCACAGTGTTTGTTTTGTATACCGACATACACTACAAAATATGGTAATGCATATTCTCAGCGTTTATGATAGCACTTCAGTGACTCACAACCCTGTTTCCTCATATAATATGATATTAAATGTTCCTTAGAAGTCCCTTCCAAATTTTCAAGGTTCCTCGTGGAGATGGTCCATAACCAAAGTAAACCATTGCCACAACGACAGCCATTAGCAGCATGATTTGCTCCAGAAATTTCTCAGCCTAAAAGACTGTTTGTGACAGCAAGTGATTGTTTATGCCAAAAATCAAGTCAAAGCATTGTAACATATAATTGGAAAAATGGAAAAAACCCACTAATCTCACAGGCCATGCACAAAATGAATCTCGTCTTTCTGACTTTGCTATTTTACAACAGTAGACGACGGAACAGATGGACAAAATGAGTCAAAAAAAAAAAGGAAGAAGAAGGAGGTAAAAATGACACTCCTCAAAATCTTTTGATTCAGCTGAAATAGGGAGGGAAAACTCGGGTATTTGTAGCATTTGGCTGTAGTTGGAGGAATTGCCACCTTCAACTACATTTTTCTATCCGCTTACTGATTTGCTACTTTGGGAGCTGCTCAGTTACTACAGGAGCTGTTATTCAAATCAAAACTGAGCTGGCAGGATTCACATGGCTCTACTCCAGCCTATCTGTAGCAGATGGGGGAATCAGCTATTTTTGGCAAACATACAGTATAGAAGTTTTTTCTTCTTTTTAAGTTACAAAGCAGTGATACAGAATGCATCTTTCAGTCATGATACACCAGAGATGTGACTAAAACTTAACTTTATTGCTTCAGAGGCTGAAATACTCACTGTGCAAAACAGCTGTATGACACTCCTGTATTTTGACTGTGAAGTAACTTGTCTCCTGTGGATTTCACTAACATCATCAACAATGATCAATGTCTCTAGTCTTTCTTTTGATATAGAAAAATAAATTCAGTGGTTGTATATTGTGGAGAAACAGAAGGTAAGAATTCCCATGATCCATCTAAAAATGCCTGTCACATAAGCTTGAATGTAGTTGTCTTTTCTAATGTACTTTATCTTGTTTTTAAAAGGGACCCAAAAGAATTTAGTGAAAAATATGCAAATGAAAAGCTAGGTTCCCAAGAGATATGCTTGAGTCAAAAATAATTCTATCTATCCAAACTGTAACTAATGAACAAATGATTCAGTGAAATACATTCGTTATTTCTATTCACCACCATCTGTTATTGGCAAGACACTTTGTTTTTTCCCAACTACAAAGCTTGAGCAAGTGCATAACCACCAACTAAGGGAGAAAAGTGAATGCTGCGAATGCTGCAAGGAAGAAATATGGCTGCTTTTCACATAAATGTGCATTTGCACTTCAATGGTTAGCAGAATTTAACATTTACCAGAAACAGGGGAACAAGGCATTGGTACCTAGAAAAACGTCCAAGACAAACAAAGTTGCTTTTTTTGTGTGAAATTCCCTTTCATTGCAGGGTGAAGCATTCTGGGCTACACGAAGCTACTAACTCTTTTCCACTTGTTGTCTAGACCCTCTATAACTTTTTGTTGGGATCCTATTTAATTTCATGCAGTAAAAATCAAATGGAAACAATACTCAGCTAAAAAAAATGGTGTTGCTATCTCAATAGCTGGCATCTGCTGTGGCTGAACCGGGAGCTCTTGCTGGGACTCAGGAAAAAAAGGAGAGTTTACCACTTGCGGAAGAAGGGGCAGGCAACTCAAGAAGAATACAGGGATCTCTTAAGTTGTGCAGAGAGGAAATTAGAAAGGCAAAAGCCCAGCTAGAACGCAACCTGGCCAATGTTGTAAAAGACAACAAAAAATGTTTTTACAAATATACTAACATAAAAAGAGAGACAAGGAGAATCTCCATCCTTTACTGGACCCGGGGGGGAAACATTGCCACCAACAACGAGGAAAAGGCTGAGGTACTTAAAGCCTTCTTTGCCTCAGTCTTTACCAGTCAGACCAGTTACTCTCAGGGTATTCAGCCCCCTAAGCTGGAAGACAGGGACAGCGAGCAGGATAAACCCCCCATAATCCAAGAGGAAGCAGTTAACAATCTGTTATGCCACCTGGACGCTCACAAGTCTATGGGGCTGGATGGGATCCACCCGAGGGTACTGAGGGAGCTGGCGGAGGAGCTTGCCAAACCACTCTCCATCATTTACCAGCAGTCCTGGTTAACGGGGGAGGTCCCAGACAACTGGAGGCTTGCCANGAGGCCAACTGCATGAGGTTCAACAAGGCCAAGTGCTGGGTCCTGCACTTGGGCCACAACAACCTCAGGCAACACTACAGGCTTGGGGAAGAGTGGCTGGAAAGCTGCCCAGAGGAGAAGGACCTGGGGGTGCTGGTTGACAGACGGCTGAACATGAGCCAGCAGCGTGCCCAGGTGGCCAAGAAGGTCAATGGCATCCTGGCCTGTATCCGAAATAGTGTGGCTAGCAGGAGCAGGGAGGTGATCGTGCCCCCATACTGAGCACTGGTGAGGCTGCACCTCAAATCCTGTGTTCAGTTTTGGGCCCCTCACTACAAGAAGGACATGGAGGTGCTGGAGTGTGTCCAGCGAAGGGCAATGAAGCTGGTGAAGGGTCTGGAGCACAAGTCTTATGAGGAGCAGCTGAGGAAACTAGGGTTGTTTAGTCTGGAGATGAGGAGGCTGAGGGGAGACCTCATCATGCTCTACAACTACCTGAAAGGAGGTTGTAGCGAGGTGTGGGTTGGTCTCTTCTCCCAAGTAACAAGCTATAGGATGGGAGGAAACAGCCGCAAGTTGCACCAGGGGAAGTTTAGATGGGATATTAGGAACAATTTCTTTACAGAAATGGCTGTCAAGCATTGGAAGAGGCTGCCCAGGGAAGCGGTTGAGTCACCATCCCTGGAAATATTTAAAAGACTTGTAGATGTGGCACTTAGGGACATGGCTTATTGGGCATTGTGTTGGGTTGATGGTTGAACTTGATCTTAGAGGTCTCTTCCGACCTTAATGATTCTATGATTCTATGATCCTTCCCTTAAAGATATTCTCAGCATGTTAAAATGAGACTGTACTCCTACATATTATTCCATTTGGACACATATGAAAAAAACGTTTTGAGTAGAGTACAGCAACAGACAGCAGGATGCTTCATTGTGAACTTAGGAAGAGGGTTGGTTTTTCGTCAGTCTGTTTCATACAATTTCAAATCCTCCTTTTCACAGGGATATTAAAACTATTTATACTAGTTAAACAAAAGTGTGGAAAACTCTAAAAGTTAAACTCACAGACTTTGTAAGTTACATGGAATAAGAGGGAGAGAAAGATGTGATTCCTGTGTTCAAAAACCTTTAATTCTATTTTGCAAACAGTGGCTCTGGTTGCCTTAATATTATTATCTACAAAGGTGCTTTACAAACATTAGTTACTAAAGCAGGTACTAGTCCTTTCCACCTACACACGAAAACTACGTGGTCAAATGCAGACAGTCTTAAACTAGTTCCACACGCTTGGTGAGCTGGTAGGAAGCATTGCCATCTCCACACACAGCTATTAACTTTATATATTTAATAACATAGGGGTGACAGCCCTGCTATGTATCCTGCTATAATGGCGGTGTAAGAAATCAGACAAGTCCAGACCATATTTCACAGTGTAATTCAAGATTTTTTTGAGAATTTGATATTTCTGTCATTTAATTGGAGACACTGAGTAAGTATCAGAAAAGTGGTATTACTTGAAACATTTCCTGTAAGAAGTCAAGAAATTGAAAGATACAGCTGAACCTGCCTCTATTAGGCTCAATAATTTAAAGTCAATCTGCCACAGTCAACATTGCATTTATGAGCAGTTTAAAATGCATATACATTAGTACTGACTCGTTAAAATCAGCATTTATTAACTATCATATGAACTATACCCTTCATGAACTATACTTATGGATAATTTATTTTAAATGTTTTTATTACTTACTTTATTACTTACTGTGCATGTAGGTTAACAGACCATCTAATTTATACTGTCTAATATATATGTTATAGTAAATGTGAGCTATATGTGCAACATCTGGAATTCAGGCAGGAAAGGCTTCTATACTGGTAGGAATTATGTATTTTACAACTCCATTTGCCTTATGTTTACTTTATCTGTCCTTTCTTTTCAGGTTACATACTAGTCTTTCATAACAAACTGCAGAATAAGTAATGAGAGTATAAGAACCTAGTTTAGCAATTTGTTTGAAGATTCATATTCTTCCAGATAAATCAGTTACCTGAGCCAGAGTATAATTTAGATAATCCCTTTAATAGGACACTAGAATCAAGCTCAACATTGCAGTTGTCTCTTTATTCAGTTTAATAAAGAAAAAATACTGCTTCCATAAGTATTACATTCTACCATAATTTTCTGTTTGGAAACTGAGATTTAACTAGAATATCTAATCTGACTGCATACCCTATAAATGTATTTAGAATATCAATTATATTCCATCCATTTTACAAAGAGTTCAGTGTTTTATGGCTGATAATCAAAACTGATGTTCCTTTTTCCATTCACTAGAGCAATGCAAGGTCATACTGAAGGTCCATCTAGCTCAATATTTCATGTCTGACAGCAGCAAACATTCATGAAAAAAGCAAGAAGGAGGACAAGCACAGAGTGGTACTGCCCACAATATGTTCTATGTAAGATTCAATCTTGTGGTTGTAGTCTACCTTCAGGAAAGAAAATCAAGTCTTAATTAGATATAAAAGGCAAGTTTTATAAAACTCATACACATATTAATATTTTAAAAGCTGAGAAACAAAACCATATGTGAATAAGTTCAATTCTGTGGAAGAAAGCTGGGGAATAGTGCAGGGATGCAGCTGTATCACAGTTACGAGCATGACTAGCTTAGCCTGGGGCTGGCAGAGAAGTCACCTACTACTCTGGTCTTCAGGACAACAGCCATAGAAAACATGGTAGACTGGGGCTGCTGCTGACACCAACAACTTGCGGGTCATCTTAACAAAGTGATAATGAAAATTCATATATCTACTTCTCCCTGAAGCCAGCACATGCCTGGAGCCAGAGTAAGGTGCCTGTCTGCACTGCGATGGGTAGCAAAATGGTAACAGCTCCAGTGACTATGTGAGAAAACTGTCAACAGACATGCTGCAAACTGCTCCTGCTGTGATAAGGAGACAAGTAACTTGTCCCATCGACAGTCACTGCTCCCAGAAAAACAATCCTGCAAGCCAAATATCCCCATCCCCTCCTCCCCTCCACCTTCTACCCCAATTCCACTCCTTTGGAAGGTAGGAGCAGGAAGAGGGATTTGTTCTTACCTGTGCTGCTAAGAAGCCTAGAAAGAATTTGCATATATAGTGTTTAGTATTTACAGTAAGAGAGGAGGGGGAAAAAGATTCCTGCCTTGCTCCAATTAATAGTTATATGACAGAATTAGGAGGAGTTTGTCAGCAAGTTGCAGAGGTTGTCCGAGAGGTTTTACAAAAACAGCAAGGAGCATTAAATTCTAAATGTTGTCTCAATAGAACCAGAGACCCCTGAAGGTGACTCCTTCCTAAAGCAACACCCATAGATGCTTCCAAGACTTCCAGCAGTAGAATCTGGGCCCTTCTTTTGGGAAAGCCATAGACAGATAGTTTCTGTTTGTTGCAATCTAATCTGTTGAGATAACATTAAGAATTTAACATATTTTAATACAGCAGAAAATTTAGCTAATTCCAATGGTCAGAACAACTTGATTCAGGACTAAGTTGATCTCCTTTATATTTCTTTTGTTGATACACATTCATCTGTTTGGTAGAAATCTGTAATTATAGTAGATAGAGAGGAGAAAGGAAAAAAAACCTCAGAACTTGAGCACTCACTTAGTACAAGAATGCTATTTGATCCACATTTTGTATTTCAACATTCTATTTCATGAAAACCAAAGAACCTAAGAAGTGAAACATGTAGTTTGAATCCCTGAATTGTTCCACAGACTAGTGTAACACTTGCAATCGGGCACTTAGATAAATCAGCCTTAAAGAGGGACAGCAATCTTTAATACATCACAGCATTTTCTAAAGCATGTCACCCAAGGTGGCAGTAATCCACAACTCTTCTGTCTAGGAAACAAGATACAATATCTAAAAATAGAAGATAACACTACTTAAAACCTTTGCAGTGATAGCTGTAGGGGAAGGAAGAGGAATACTCCAAGAGTTTGCTTTTCTTAGAGGAGTTGCAATCCATCCTAAAAAGGCCTCAGCTTTATGGTCTTGCCCCAGCTACAGCTAACAGGGTGAAACAATGCAGGAATTCCTGCACTGTACCTAATAATGCTATTAAAACCCTGTAGAGCAGATCAGTTAATACTCCTAGCCATGGCAGGTACTAAAAAAGTCTTAATTTACTTCAAAAAAGAACAGGAGAAGTAATTTGGGCATTAGGGGGAAAAAATTAATCATAATCAGGAACTTGTGTATTGAATTTATACAACTGTCAACAAACTGGAACAGAAGGATCAGTCCCTCAGAGCAGATGAGGCAAGAGAAACAATTGAAAACATATCCAGTTTTAAATGCCATTTTGCCCACAAATGAAACAGCTCAAGAAAGTGTTCAGAAAATATTTAATACACTGTGCATAGCTATTTATACTGTCACATCATATAAACTGATGTAAGAAGCCATAAGTCTGACTGCTTTCCTTCAGAAAGAAAATCTTATGAGAGCACTTTAAAGAACAAAGCACAAATTTGCTTAAGCAACTCCTAGACAACATTTCAGGTTTCTCTGTTCCTCCCTTTGATTGCAACAAAACCAGAAACCAAACAAACCCTAAAATTTTTGTGCATGGTTACTTCTCACATTGCCTAAACCCACCTAAGCAGATTTAATCCTTGATGGTATCTTCACATTGTTCCATGTGCCCCCTATATCCAAATTCTACATGGAGGACTGTGAGATCAAGATGACAGGATAGCCTCACAAAGACAGAAACAGTTACTGCAATAGTCCTTCACAGCCAAACAGGACTCACTGAGACATGCAAGGAGGGAAATTACACAGATTAGAGAATTTTGCCAAAGTGCACTTTGCTTCACTGCCTCCCCCCACGTTTAGTCGTTGTTCTCATTCCACAGCAAAAATTTTGTGCAAGTATTTTAGGCCATGGATTGTTTGCCAACTGGAAATCGAACATTTGCTGTTCAACTATTGATTATTTGAGCCAATTAGCAGATCACGTAAGCCACATGGTATTTTTCTATTTGAATGAATAACTTGATCAGTATAATAAACTTAACTTCCTTTTTATAACTTGCAAATATTTGCATCTGCTTACTATATCCATGAATAAAACAAAAAACTTCACATATAGTCCAAAAAGGCATTCCAGGGCCATTCCTTCCACAACTGTTCATTCATACATTTCTGTGGTTTGTCTTCTGCTAATTGTTTATGAACAAAAGCTGATTCCCCAAATACCTGAGTGCAACTAAAGAACAGAAGAATTGTCACAGCAGCTGAGACCTGACACCCGTATGGTCAAGGATCCACCACTAGCAGGGGTTCGTAGCATGTATGCAGAAAGCAAAGAAGAAATGGTTCTCCTGCCATGCCCTCCAAGCTTCAAATGACCGGTGATTTACAGACATTCTGAGCTAGAAAGTTACATAGAGTGTTTAATAGCCATGCATGCACAAAAAGGGGTCTGAACATTTTAGTAGAGGAGTACTTCTGTTTTTGATCTCCACAAACCTGTATCTAGGAGTCCCCCACTTAACAACTGTGGTGTGAAAAATTCTCCCCTTTGTTGATAATTTAGTTTAAGTCTGTTGCCTAATTATTTAATTGTTTTCCCTTACTCTATATTGTGCAAAATCCCCAAATGTTTATTCTGTTTTTTCCATCATTTATGACTTCATGGACCTGTAAAATGAACTCGATAAATGATCAAAGATAATGCAAAGATGGTGAAGAGGAAGCATGTGGGGAATAAGCAAAAGTAATGCAGTGTGGCAAAGAATGAGTCATGTGCAGAGTTAGCCAGTCAGTGACTCATGGTCCACACCTTTCTGTTTTGGATGAAGTAAAATTAATGCATTTTAAAATACAAACCACAAACAAACACAAAGACATGCTTTGAACATCACTGTGTACTGCAGTAACCTGAATACTGTTTAAAATACTGGGGCTCAGTTGTATAATGATGTTTATATTCTGGTTCCCTACCACTCCAACTCAAAGCTATCTTTTGCTCCCATATTTTCACAATGATGAGACAAGACCGTATACAGAAATGACGTTCAGAATTTGCCCACTTATTTCTTCCATTTAGCGGCTGTATTACTGAGTACCAATGAGATAAGCAAGGCCAGCAGACGTTGACTATTGTCAGAATCACAAAAGTCTCGACTGGAAGGGACCTCTGGAGATCATCTGGTTCAACCTTCTGCTGAAGGCAGAGCTTTATATTAGATTTTCCAGGGCTCTGTTAAGCCAGGTCTTGACTCTCCCAGATTCCACCACTTCTTTGGGTGGTCTACTCCAATGTTTAACTGTTTAATTTTTCTTATATCCAGACACAATTTCCCCTGAAGCAACTCATGCCTGTTGCCTCTTATCATGTACTCTTGCAAAGAGAGTACTTCCATCTTCTCTACCACTATCTTGTAGATATTGGAAGATCACAATTAGGTTCCACCTCAGTGGCCCTCCACTAGATCCTCTCCAGTTGTTCAGTGTTTCTCTTCAGCTGGAGGGGACCAAAGCTGGACACAGTTCTCCAGCTGTGGTGCAAGAAGTGCCAAGTGGAGGGGGATCATCACATCCCTCCATCTCCTGGCTATGCCCTGGCTTCTACAGCACTGGATGCTGCTGGCTTTCGGCTGCTGCCAGCACTAGGGTGGCTCCTGTGCAGCTCGCTGTCCCCCAGGAACTTTTCTGCAGGCAGTGCCCAGCCTGGATGGCTGCTCAGGATTATTCCATCCCAGTACATGACTTTACATTTATCTTTGTTAAGCCTCATACAAGTCCCAAGGTTAACCTCTGTGCCCTCTTTCTTAATATAAGACTAAATTCACTGGTTTTAGAGGTGGCTAAACTAAATAGTCTGCCACCTGGTTCAGAGAAATAAAGGTTGACATTGTAGTAAGAGTGCCTGCCTGATCCTCAAGAATCACAGAATTTTGTTTTTTCCCCATTCTTCATGACAGGTCAGCCAAGTCGCAGCAGATTATGTACAACACTTTTATGCCTCAGGCTGAGCACCTCAGGGATATAGCTTATTGAAACATAGGATGTGATAACAGAAACCATTGCCCATTTAAAGCATCCAGCATAGATATATGGTAGAGCTCAAGCCTCCTTCATCCACAAATGAAAAGCTAAAAAGGATTTTCCCTGAGTCCAAGTAAGCCTATAGATTAACATAAATAAGACTTTTTCCTTTAACATAGTAAGAACAGAATCAGAGATCTCCCCTCCACACAATCCAAAAGTAAACCAGAACCATACTATAAGTCTTCTTTTTTCAGTGCTCCTTCCCCTCCCTTTCCACATGAGAGATGAAATAAAGCTATAAGCATCACTGGGGGAAACAGAATTTTTTTTTTTTTTATTCTGAGTTTAAGATTGATTCCCTCAATTAGAGAAGCTACTGACCTTATCAGTGTATAAATATTTTACTAATTTTCAGCTTTTCTCATTAAAAAGCCCAAGAAAGTGGTTTTCACAGGTAAGCAGTGGAATTCTTTGCAGCAGGACATCATGGATGCTGAAACTCTGTTTGTAAAAGAAATCTATAAAGTACACAGACACTATCTAAGCCTCTTATTTGAAACACTTATTTCAATGCTGGGAGAAAAAGCACTAAAAATATCCCTTGTTCTTTCATTCTGCCCTAGGAATTTGCATTTGGCCATTGTCAGAGATAAGGTTCTGAGCTGAATGATTGCTTCTCCTGGTTTATTAATGGCCTCCACTAAATTTTTATGATTTTCTGTTGTTGGTACAAAATTGAAACAGACAAACTGCAGCCTACAAAGGTGTTCATACTTCCTGTAGTTTCCTGTGGTTGTATCCCAAAAGGCCAGGGTCAAATAGAGATTTTCCTCAGTATTAATGTAGGGTCCAAACCCTACAATGGAGGCCAGCCACATCAAGAGAACAATTTCTCTATATTTGCTCACTAAATCTAACCAAGTATTCAAATACAGGTTGAATTTAAATGTGGATATGGGTTTTCTAGTTTAGAACTTGGAAACAACATTAATAGTTCTCTTAATATCATGCACTTTTGTTCACTTACTTCAGAAATTGTTTGGAGTATGAACATGTCAAAATTATTACCATTAAGTGCATCTCTTCCACTCTGAAATGCTAGCCCTGCAATTTATACAGAATGCCAGAGCTCTATAGCCTTAGAAAACCTACCGATTCCTCTGGCACAGTACAGGAGGACAGAAGTTCTCCAACACAATCGTAACTTCAGAATCAGGTCCTACAAAAATTGTGACAGTTCACTGACTATATTGAACTCTTTCAAGCTGTGCTTTTTAGTCTGAATTGAAATGATGTATTTTCATAAGTTATGTAGGTACTTGCCGAGTGTTTGAACAGAATCCAAGCATTTTTGTCTCTTGTACTTGTAACAATTTGCTTTATGAATGCGCCAATAGACAAATTAAGGCCATATTATAAAAGGTTCATATTTTCTTTTCCTTTTATGATAGATGGAGCTCCATAGGGAGATTATTTTATTTTTGATGTGATATAAGATTAACAAAGGCCTCTCCCTTTCAAGAAAAAATATAAAATAATAACATTGATTTGAAATTGTGCCTAGTGCAGATGGTGATCACGCTGACATAATTGCTTCAGAGTTATGGAATAAAGTACAGTCTTAGGGTGTAATGTTTGGTCAAAATGAAATTGACATTCAAATGCTGGATTTCATTGACAGCTGTGGCTCCAAGAATATTCAGTACAATTCAACCATTATCTTAAATATTTTCCTAATTTTTTTGAGGCTGGTTTTGAGCAAAGTAAAATATCAAAAGTATAAAGCAGTCACAAATTTTTTCCGCTGTAGTATATCAAAGCTAGTATCATCTTCAACTGAACTCTAAAAATCTAGAGACCAAACTGACACATGAAAACATCTTGTTACTAAGACTGAAAAGTTAATTTATAGTATTAAATGTTTTGCAAGTAAAAAGTCCAGGAGACTATACAGAGCAGATGCAGACAGTCCTGTACTACTAGTTATTATGTTAGAGTCTAGTAACACTGTTGATTACATCATTCAGTCAAAAGCCAAGAAGTTGCAGAATTTTCCTTCAAATCATAGAATCATAGAACCATTTAGGTTGGAAAGGACTTTTAAGGTCATCAAGTCCAATCGTTAACCTAACACTGCCAAGTCCACCATTAAACCATGTCCCTAAGCATCACATGGCTTTTAAACACCTCCAGGGATGGTGACTCAACCACTTCTCCGGGCAGCCTCTTCCAATGATTGACAACCGTTTCTNCGATCCCCTCATCCAGATCATTGATAAAGATATTGAACAAGACTGGCCCCAAAACTGAGCCCTGGGGAACACCACTCATGACCAGTCTCCCAACTGGATTTAGCTCCATTGACCACAACTCTCTGGGCTCGGCCGTCCAGCCAGTTTTTTACCCAGCGAAGAGTGTACCTGTCTAGGCCATGAGCCACCGGTTTCTCTAGGAGAATGTCATAGGAGACAGTGTCAAAGGCTTTACTGAAGTCCAAGTAGACCACATCCAGAGCCTTTCCCTCATCCGCTAGTGGGGTCACCTGGTCATAGAAGGAGATCAGGTTGATCAAGCAGGACCTGTCTTCCATGAACCCGTGCTGGCTGGGCCTGATCCCCTGGTTGTCCTGTATGTGCCATGTGATGGCACTCAAGATGATCTGCTCCACAACCAGCAAATTCTCATCCATGCAAATTCTCCTATGACACTACAGAAATGAGGTAACACTGGAACAATTTTCTCCCCTACAACTTCCCTTTATTTTACTCTCACCTCAGCTCATTATATTTCCCCAGAAACCACATTTCTCTCCACAAATAAATAAGTACTGTTTCATAATATAAAACAGCTATTTTAAAAATGGTGATTGTTTAGTTACAGAAGGTCCTGCTTAATTCATATAAATTAATATATGCAAATTTAAGCATAAATAAAAACCATGTTTCTATGCTATATATTTTTTCTCTTTTTAAATAGGATAACCAGGATCAGAAATAAAGGACAATAATCAAGTTTTATAGCTAGTATTCAATATTTCATTCTAATCTTCATTATCTAAGATTTAATATGATCATGGGAATCCTTATTATCGCTCCTTCTTCCAATCTTCCTTTCTTATTTGCTTTCCTAGTGCACAAATATGTTTTAGGCAAATGATTTCATGGACTTATGCACAGATCCTTTTGCCTTAAAGGTACAGTTAATTTAGAATGCCCCCCAAGGTATGTTTGCAGTTACAATTATCCCTTTTATTGTGCATTAGCTTGCACTGACAATAGTCAGTCTCAGCTGTCATTCACCTCCTAGGCACCTAACCATAACTTTGTTATACTCAAGTTCTTCATAGCCTTCTCTTCTCCAACAGTCACAAATGATTCCATGTCACCTAATCACACAAGCTAAATGTTATCCAAACAGTCTGAGGAGAGGGAGAGAGACTGATTTCTTGTCTGTTGACTTTTTTTAAATATAAAATTGGTTAGTATGAAGAAATACATATTTTTTTCTTATCACATTTGTCACTATAATATAAAAGTACAACTGGCTGAATATGTCTTCACAGTCCTGTCCTATTTTGGATATTTTTCCCTGGTTTCCATGTTAGACTTTCCTGTTCACTTGAGGTTAGCAACCAGCATGAGCAGCGATGAAGTTTCCAGGCACCTGGAGTTTGTTCCACTGCCATCACCATCATCCCATGGTACTGAGCACAATGTGGTGTCAGGGTTGCACCAGCTGCATGCTCCTATACACAGAAAAAGTATCTAGTAAAAATATAATCAACTGCTTGTTTACTGTGACAGTTACCAATTTATAAATGGAGCCTGTCATTTCAGAAACACAGGGAGAGTCACAAACTGCAAGCACCAAAGAGAGAGATAACAGGGTGCTCAAGGTTGGTGAAGAGAGCTTTGTTAGAAATGACAGCCACAAGAGGAAGCACATGTGATTATTGCACTTTAATAGTTTGGTCTTTACAGCACAAGATACATGGATTGGTGTTACACTTCTGTAATGAGTAACTTGTCACATTACACATTAACTTCTCAGAAGTAATTACTGATTTTGTTAAGCTGTGGATATGCCTGCCCACAAAACAAAGGTGATTGTTTGCTTGGATTGTCATGAACTGGCACAGAAAACTAGATGAGTTTATTTAAAAAAAACCCACCACTAACCCAAAACCAACAACCTAAACAGATTCAAGCAGACAAGAAAGATTCATAGAAAGCTCTCAGAAATGCAAGTTAATTCCTATACCTAGGAAAATGCTTAGACATGTAATCACACTTATCTTTGCTCTAAAAACAAAACAAAACAAAACAAAACAAAACAAAACAAAACAAAACAAAACAAAACAAAACAAAACAAAACAAAACAAAAAACAAAACAAAACAAAACAAAACAACAAGCACTCATCTCATGATCATATCAGAAAATAGGAAAATCACAACAAAAATTCATAGCTATCCAAAATGGTCGCAAGCCTTAATGGAGAAAATGCATTAGAAGCCTGCTGAATTATTTAGGTGACTCAAACTTTTGCTGATATGGAGCCTCTGATGAATGTGTGTTCAGTCTTTGTTCTTCATATAATGTGCTTTTGAGGATAATTGTATGGATGAGGTGAAATAAAAGGAGACTTCACATCAAAATCTTTACTTCTGCTACTTTTATTCCTAATACGTTGTCCAGCAAGCCCTGAGTTTGCCTCATGTCTTCAGCTTCCTTTTAAATTTTGAACTTTTCGTGATGTCTCATGTTTATCAATTGTTAAAAAGCAGAAGGACAGGGCAGCAGAACTGAATATTTCTCTTTTCAGGTTTCATTCTGCAGGTGAATCAGAACAAGTTTTTAAACAAAAAAGCTTATTTTTCCTGAAAAGTTAAAAATCCTTAGCTTTTTATGCCATGAATAGACTTAGGAGTGCCTTCTCTTGTGCTTGAGAGCTTCGACAGGTTTTGTTTTGTTTTTTTGCTGCTTACCAAGTTCACACATATTTGGTGCTCTACTTGACATAAAAGAACAAAAAAGAACGAACAAGCGATAACAGTTCCTGGAGTACATCCAGTATTATAGATCTCTTTCTTTACAGTAAGATGCAGGGAAACAGATGTCCTTCAGGTTGTTATGCCAAAACTTCATAATTGCAGTAGAGACTGATATAGGGCAAATAAAGCAAGTTTACCTACACTGTTAGTTACATTAGGCTCAGATTGTAATACCTCAAATATTGGTTGAATGACAGTCATGGAAAAGGAGGGCTACTACAGACTCCTAGAAAAGATCTAAGGATTTTTAGCCCATAAATCACAGCTTACTTAAAAGTTTCTTTGCAATGAGCATAAAGAAGATCTGGAAAGAAAAGTCAGTACATACTTACTAACTTGTGTAATAACTGATTTACACAATTATAAAATTTTTAAAGATTAATTCTTTTGTCACAGTGACTTCTGATTTACTCTATTTCCAAGACATCTCTCTGCAGTAAAAAAGAGAAGACTTACAGCTTAAAACTTAGGCAGCTGAAGTTATAAGAGAGAACAAGACTCCATAGCATTCACCAATGCAGTAAAGTACAGCTAGGGAACATGGAAGTGCACTATAAACTTGCAGGTTCTTACCCTAATGCTGTATGGTGTGTAGGCACTTATACGTAAAAAACCTTTGTAGTTTTCAGTCTTTTCACCCTGAAGTATGGGGTTTTGTTACAAACAGCTGTGTGCTAGAAAGCATGAGGGAGAGAAATAGGGGAAAAAATCAGAATAGAACTACAGCTTAATTCTAGTACCATGCATATTTATTGATGTTTCCTTTGAAAGTATTGTACAAAAAAAAAAAATTAGAAAAGCCATCCTCTCCACTGTTAAACAGTGGAATCAAAAAGTTACCAGACATTACCTCCAAATTTGATATGTGTAACGAACACGGTAACTCCAATTATGATTCTGATTCAAGAAGATGGTGACTAGACTTGGGAAAAGAGAAAGTAACATTGAAATCTCAAAAGGAACTATCAAAATAATTAGATTTTTAAATGAAACAAAAGCAAACTAGTGTTTTCTGTAGACTGAGTATGTTCTGTAAACTGAAGTTTCACTTACAATACTACAGTGTGAGGTATTTCAGGAATCTAAAAGGTATGTAATCCATGATTGCAAACTAACGTACTCTATGCTCTTAAACTACACCAGGCTTCATTTCTAGAAGCCAAAAGCCTGGGGTTTTCTACCAAATTGTAGTGCAAGCAGATGTTCCTGAAAATTGAGTGTAACAATAATTGAATTCAGATGTAACTAGCCAAATTCTCATTCAAAGCAATGTTAAACACTCCTCTTCCATGTAGCTTTTGCCCATCAGAAAAGCATAAAAAAAGTCAATCACAAAACACAGACATAGACAGCATTCACGGAAGTCAAGGGGAAAAGAAGAACCAACAAAAGTAGGACTATTTAAAGTGTACAGGATAGTATTCGTATCAAACTCAAAACATAATCTTAATCAAAATTCTGCTATCTGCCTCTGAAAAGTTCTTGACCACTTTCTCAAAAAACAGCGTTGTTATAAACTCTGAAGAGCCAAAGATGGTCATCTATACAACCCATATATTTCATCTATATCCAACCTACATCAAGGAGATTCAAGACCTGTTCATTTGGTATGTGAGTGAAGTCTGAAGAGCCCACTGCGACAGAGAATATGCAGCATACCTTAGCACAGAATTGGCTCTTAACACGTTAATCACCTCCATTATTGGAGGCTACTGTTCAGGCTTATGGGAACTGAGTAGTGTCAGGTACTGCCAGAGTAATCATGAAGAAAAACAATTGTAGACTTCAACTTAAACAGTTTTCAACACCGTTTCACATGGGATACTCCTGTTCTACCCGCTGAAGTCATATACAACGAACAAAAGATATGGCAATCTGTTCTCAAATACAAACAAAAGAAGACAAACCAATACAAGTTGTAGTATACGACAATAATACACAATGGGAGTAATATACAAAGACCAAAGCCTTATACGGACCAGAAAACCTTAGTTCTTGTAGTTTAAGTGACTTTTTCAGGATCTGATTTTTCCCTCAGGAAAAGCTGCATGACAACCTGTGTATGTTACAGATGCATAAAATGAAGCCAAGTCCAGACAGACTTTGTGGAAGTAACAGAATATTAATCTTTTCTGACATAATTTCTGTATCTATGTATTTACAGTCCTGGGAATTAAGTAACAAACTAGAAAGCTTAATCTATTTAAAATTGGATCTATAAGAGAACTTCACAACACGGAGCTTCTCAGAGGATTACCTATGCTTGTCAGAGAGCATCCTGAACTATGCTGGAAGGAATCTAGGACAAATTGCGCTGTTTAGGCTTTGCCTTATGGTTGAACTTAAAACTGCTGGGACCTTCAATTCTTGTTACTGTGGGCTGCACCTAATGGATCATATTGAAGTACACTGCCTATATTTTGTATTTCTATATTAAGATGTTCATTTGAATTTATTTTATTTAGAAAGAAAGCTGACATTTGATCCAGAAGACTATTAATCAGTTCAGCTGGTGTCTTAGCAAGCTACTCAAGTGTGATGCATATTCTCTGTTTCAATTTAAAATACAGAATAGATGAAGACAAATTAATTACATCCTCAGAAAGTATTTTCTTTTTGCTAGTAGAAGATTTGTACATCAATATAAATAGCTCATAAAGAAGCTTAGAGTTAATTCAATCATATAAAAGGAACTGCCTTATAAAACCAATCTATTTTCTAACTGAAACAATATCCACTTACAGCCTGATTGTCAGAGACGCCAATTAACCTAATGTACCTCAGAAAACGTTATGCTCATTTTCTGTTTCCTTCTGGAATGCTGACTTTTCCAGGACAAATCTTTGTTTTTCCTCGGAAGAGTGAATTGACGCCACACATCTGACACTGCAAAACTGCTGAGGTGGAAGTGATGCAAGTAAAGTAGAGGAAGTGGAAAAAGATTTAGGGAAAATTAAATTCTCTCAGCAACAACATGGTCTGTGTGATCGAGATGTCTAGTAGTTATAGGACAACTTCAGTTGCAGAGGGAATGCATGACCTACACTTGTGGTTCTTGTGACATGGGCTCCATAAAAGCTTTCATACCTAGAGTATTGAAAAATTAATAAAGATGGCATAGTACTTTTTGCATATCTTTCTTTTGAAATGAGGAGTTTGCACAATTATTTTACACATGATTTACATGTATCAGTATACCCTGTGCATTAACATTATCCTTTTTAGCTAGAGAAAAGTACTGGAATAACTCTATTACACAAGAAGTTTACATTTTCTCTTTTACCATCTTTATTAAAATAAAAATAAATTTACCAAATAGAAGAGACCATAATCAGAATCACTATCTGAAATACACACAAGTTTATCTCTGTGCTCTACTTATAAACAGTGAGATCTCAGTTGCAATTTTCAAAAGTATAGGCCATATTCAGAAACCAGGAGAAAAGCAAGAAGAGTGATCAGGGACTAATGCAGAACCTGTATCAAAAATTGTTCTCTTCTTTAGATGAAATATCCCAGGCTATTCAAAGATTACATAAGCCTTTTTTATGTTGCTTTTATGTATCTGAAGAAAGGAA
>VZTQ01004603.1:611321-658442 GCA_013400755.1 Pelecanoides urinatrix | reverse complement strand
ACAACAACAACAAAAAAAATCTAGATCTACAGGTTCCCTTTGACTCCTAAACAACCCCTGAAGGCTTTCCAGCACACAGGCAAGCAAACAAAAAGTCCAAAAGTTGCCAATTACAGCTGAACAACGCAAATGCAATCTTTGAAAGAAAGACCGAGGCACCCCAACAGCAGCCCTGGATCCGCAATAAATAACCCCTGCCAGAACGAGAAACGATGGGTGCATGAGCATTTTAAGCAGCGACGGCCCAAAAGTACCTTATAAGTATCTCCCAGCAGCAGGACGGGGACCAAAGCCACGCGGCACACCGATGACAGCTCCTGACCTCCAAACCTTGGGGCTGTGCAGGTCGTCTTCTGAGCCAGGTTTTCTTCTGGGGGCTTTCTGATGCCTCACTAGGGCTTGGGATTTATTTGTTAGACGGATGGGGAATGCAAGTCCTGGCCTCCCCTGGCTTGGCGAGGGTATTTGTCAGCTGTAGGAATGGCTCTGGGGGTCTCGAGGGATGCAGACCTCCAGGAGAGTTGCATGAATTATTGGTGTCAACTGTTCCTTTTAATCTGTAACTCCACCAGATCACTCAGTTAAAACCATTTTTGCATCTAACTGCGTATTTTGCTTCTGATTTCAGCTTATTTTCGCTCGCCTTCCCAGCTTTACAAACACATAGCAAACACCGCAACAAGTTTCAAAACAAGACATGGTTTTGAATCCAAACAAAGCACGTTGGTACAAAAAGTCTAAATTGTTAGGATGTTAAAGAGAGACCTCCATGAACAGAAATGAGCTCAAAAATCCCCCCAAGCTAGCAGGCAGCTAGAGGCAGAAGTTTCAACCAAGCCCACCCTGCCTTACTCCAAGTGAAAGGTCTCCTTGATGCAGCCCAGGAGAAGACCAGCCCACTTCGGCCTCGGAACTGGTCCCCCAGCTGCCTCCCCCTTTTATTTGGTTTTGGGGAAAGTGTCTTGGGCACAAACCCACCTGCAGCTCCTCCCCTCGGGGAGGCAAACCTGGGGGGGTTCCTTCCTCCCACGCACGAGCATCGCCCCAGGTGAGCAGGGGCCAGCAAGGAGGCTTCTTCCACTGAACCAAGGCGTGTTGGAAAGGCCAAGATTTTTCACGGAATGGGAATTTTGTTTCTCTCCAAAATATTAGCTCAGCAGAAAATATTAAAGAGGATTAACAAAAGCAACCCCCAAGCCAGCTGTTCAAAGCCCTGCTCTCAGCCCACCACCCTGTGCTCAACCAGAGCTCTTACTGACTCAGGGTTGCAATGGTTCTCCATCGCCCACAGCATCCCAGCACCCCAGAGGCAAAACCTCTTCCCTTCAACTTCAAACACAGGCAGACGAAACCCCATTTTGAAAGCCAGCTTGGTGCGTTGTGCCAGCAGAACTTCAATTTCATTTTCTTTTGTGGGTCATCTTTAATTTCAGTTGTATTTTGGATGCTGGGGAAATGTCCAAGCATAGCTTCTGCCTCATTTCAACTGCTTATCGTTGCCGTTTCTTCAAGGAAGGGGAAGACACAAAAAAAAAAAAAAAGTCCTTGGAAACTAAATATTTACACACCCACATACGCTAATCCCAGCAGATCCAAGGGTGGGAAGCCTATTTAAAAAAAACATCCCTAATTACTTTCCCATTTTAAAGGGAATAATCTGGTGATTAGCTAGAGCGCTTTACTTAAATAATCACATATTTTTTTGAAGAGGAATAATCTGCCAGCTTGTGCACAGACAGGGCAGGAGTTTGACAAACCATTTTTGTACACTTCCCTCCCGTCCAGCTGCCGACAGCCGAGCAGCACGGAGCAGCCAGAGGCACGGCGGGCAGTCAGGGGGTCATTAAATGCCACCTCGGGAAGCCACCCCCGGGACGACATCCACTGCAGAGGGGGACACCAAAGCCAGCTTGGCCAGCAACGTGTCGCCAGTCCCTGGATTGCACCCCAAGAAACTCTCCTGGCTGGGAAAACGGCGACAAAGCCCCAAACACCTCGAAAGGCATCGGTCACCTTGCAAGGATGTCCCAGCAAGCGCCCGTGTCCCTGCCAGCAGTGCCACAAGCGGGGAAACGCAGCGGGTTATTAGTGCAACACGCTGGTTTGTTGGGAGCATCTTTCAGTCCCTTTTTACTGAAGGTTTAAGAAAAGCAAAACTTATTATCTTATCAGACAGTAAAATGGTTTCTGCTGGAAAAAAATCTAAATAATCCAGACCAGGGGATGTATGCAAGGTTTTCCAAGGTCCCCCCTGCCACAGCAAAGCAAATAGCAGCTATTTGCTAATTAGCAACAGCCACTGCGTTACTCAAGGAAAAGGCTGGAGTCTTCAGGATAGGTAAAAGTTTGATTATGAGACTCACACGTCAGATCATTTAGAAAGATAAAACCACGCTAGCTCAGCCGCAGCCAGCTATTAAAAGTGGAGAATGTTATTCCAGGTAATAAAGAGCAAGACCTGAGGACCAGCCTGGGAATTCAAATTTACAACTTGTATCAAATTCATATGCTGTAAAACTTCACCTAGTTTATAAGTTTCTCGCCAACTTCATAAAACATGTTTTATTATTATTGTTTTCTGACTCTCCTGCCTTAATAAAATTCCTCTCTCAACCTGTGTGGGTGTTGCATTATAAACATTTGCACTTTGATTCATTCAAGACTAAAGAAAGCTTTCAAGGTAACCTATTAGGAATACTTTAAATGTTTCAAAGACATCCCCATTTCCCCTGAACATCGCAAAGCTTTAAAGAAAGAAATAAAAACGTGCCTTGCTGCAAACCACCTCCAAAAATCTGCTGTGATGGCAACTCGAGAGATCGCATTTGGGAGCAAGCCCCAGCCTGGAGGGGTCCGTGCCTGGCACGGGGTGAGAAAACACCGGGGTTATCGGGGCGCAGGGTACGGCAGGCGCCCACCCGTCGCTCCCCAAGCCCCCTCGGCAGGGAGCCCCGGGGATGCCGCCGAGGGGGTCCCACCGGTCGGAGGCAGCCGGACGAAGGACCGGACGGTGCAGAAGCAGGGGTTTCCCCGTCCCCGGTCAGCCCCGCAGGCGAAGCCCAGCACCGGCAGACAAAGGCAGAGCCGGAGGGTGCTCTAAGCAGCATCCTCCTCAAAGCAGCCCATTTTCTCCGGCCTCAGCCAAAGCCCGTTGAAGTTAATGAGCGTCTTTTTATAGCCTTCAGCAGGCTTTCGAGCAAGCCTCTCCGTGCAGCAGACTCCCGCGTGTGCGCAGTGGTGCCAGCCATTTCAGTAATAACCCATGCACAGCGCAAGGAGGGATAATAAAAGCCGATTTTTAGAAAGATACCGAACACAGCTAGCTCACGACCTTACAGCCCCCACCAGCCTGCATCCACCTCCTCTCCTCACAAGGTCGGCTTTGGCGTCCGTGGGTCGGCGGGGGGGGCATCGCCAGCCGATGGCCAGAGCTCGGGAGGGCCCTACCCTACTCAGTGCCTTTAATTCCTGCACAGCTGATGCTTTTCTCCATTCCACTGAGCACGAGTAAGGTCATCTGGTGCGATGCACGAGGCTCAAGGAGCCGCATGTCCCTCCCCAGGAAACGTGGCGTAGAGTTGATCCTCCTATATTTTATTAAACCAGAAATTAGCGCTTTACAGCTTCATATCTGGTCCCAATAACATCATTATATGTGACCTCACGGTGCCTCTGTCAAGAGCCTGATGGGCTCAAACAACTTAGACCCCCACCAGCAATTTCACCTCAAGGGGCAAAGCACGGAGAGCAAAGGCGACGTGTCCCCAGGGGGTTCACCCGCTTGCGTGAAGCTTCTGAGCAGCTTCAGCCAAACCCCACGGGCCGGGGAGCAGCTCTGTGCATCTCGGGCTTACTTGCAGCCAGGTCGTACCTGTAATTTCCAGCACTCGATAAAGGATGCAGAGACCCAGCATCGCTGCTTTAAAAAGAACTATGGCAGAAGTGCAGGGATGGAGGGGCCACGTGGTGCGGGCGAATCGGCCCTATGGAGCAACCTCGCTGGTACCGCGGGTACGCTACGCGAGGCAAAGGTCCCAAACTAGTCAAAAACATTGTAAGAAGTACTTCTGACAATACACCGGTGACCTTGAAAAGCCAAATTTTGTTCTTTTCACACACATTTGTTTCAAATGAAAAGCAGAGCTGATGCCTCACAGAGCACTCTGAGAACATCTCGCTCCTGCTCTGTCCCTACGTGTCCATCTCGTTCCTTGGGCATTTGGAAATATGAAGCCACAGGTGTTGGATGAAAAGAAACCAAAATTCAAGTGCCCAGCCACCTGCCCGCAGCTATTTCTTCGGGCCACCCCAGGCTGTCCCCTCCCAACTCCCCCCGGCCGGAGGGCAGGGGGCTGCCCGGCGGGACCAGCAGACCCCCGCAGCCGTCCCCCATCTCCTCCTGCCTCCGGAGGACGGTGTTTCCTTTTCAACTCTTCTGCTGGGCTCCTGGTTTTCCCGGGGAAGATGTAATTCACGCCCCTTTGCCTCTTCCGCAGTGATTTAATGTCTTTTGAGCAAAAAGCAATTATCCTCGTATCAACAGGACCCTAGCGAGGATGATAATGAGTCGGTTCCGACCCCGCGGCTAAGGAAGCGGCTGAAGCAAGTGGAGGCCTCTAGTAATCAAAGGCCCGTCCCCAGCCTCTGATTGCAAAAAAAAACAAATAAGAAAACCTCCATAAAACTTCAATCGTTGCCGTTCCCTGCTCCATCCCTCCACCCGTGGCGTAGGTTTTAGCACCAGGAGAAAGGGGACCAGCCCCGGGTCCCTCCCGCTTCGCCACCCGGGTGCATTTTGGGTGTCGCTTGCCGGCTCAGCCGCAGCACCCCACGGCATCTCCCCAGGAGACGGCAGAGCGGAGAGCATCCAGTGCTGCCAAACACCGGGGCAGTGGGCTGAGCTGCCCTTCCCCTCGAAAAAAATAAATATATAGCCAGGCAAAGACACCAAAACCCAGCCGTGTTCAAAGCAATCCGAGGAAGATGCTGGTGGGGTTTGAATAAGGCAGAAGTTGGTGCCCGGTTGCTGCTGGGATGCGGCACGCAGGGTACCGGCACACCGGAGAGGCGGGCAGGATGCGAGAAGGACTTTTCAGGAGAAAATATCATGACACAAACCTTTAAAGTCATGACAAAGCCCCCATCTGGGATGGGAGGAAACAGCCTAAAAGCAAGGACTTCCACAGCCTCTTACCTATTCTCAGCCAGCACTTTTATTTGCTGCGTAACAAATTAAAGCTTAATCAGCTTCAAACACCAGTAACACTGACTGGATGCCTCCCCAGATATTAGTTTTTCTCACTACACTAACAAGCACATACCTGAGGCCTAATTACTTGGCATGGCTATTTCCAAATCTAAAAAAAAAAAAAAAAAAAGAAAAAACACCCAAAATAAACTTAATACTGTATTTTTTTCTCCCCCCCACCATCTGCAAAGACCTTGAAAGGACTCCACCTGCTTATTAAGGAGTACAATTTAAACAAGCAAATTACAAACATTATCTAAAACCTAAGCCTTCCAGGTGACCGCTTGCCATCGCCTTCCACCTGCCCCGAAAGTGGACAGCGTGGAGATGCCAGCCATGAGGATGCTCTGGGGGCTGCAGGGACCGGCTGCTCCGGGCTCCTCTCCTCCCGGGAGCATCCCGCCCGGACCCGGGAGCATCCCGCCCGCCAGGTTTAGGTTGGAAGAATCGAGGCCGAAGGAAAGCCGTCTTCCTCGGCCAGGGCTTGGCACAGAGCCCTTTCCCCTTTGAACTGCTGCCTCTGTGATGTTTCACCGTGGGACTCCCAGCAGGAACTTATTAAAGCCAGACCAAAGCACGTATGCTTTAATAGTAATTAGGTCACCCTGGGTTGTAGGCTTAGCAGGCAAAACTATAATTATTTAGAAACATCAAGTTTAAATGCCAAAGAGTCTTAATGGAGCTGAGCTAATTAACCAATTTCAACTGAGTAACTGATTAGCTTAAAAAAAAAGAAAAATCAATGATCATAGACAACATTTTCTTTTAACAGGTTGTTTTCTTGCAGCAATTCTCAATTGCACGAAAGGAGACCAACAACCCCCGCTAACCAAATATTATTGTAATTAAATATTCAAAAGAAAGCCTCTTCAATTATTCAAAAGACTGATAACACTTGTTTATAATTGGGGTGGTGGGAGAGGTTTCCAGAAGCAGGGATTTCGTACATCATGGGGCTCCGGCTGCAGACGCAAACCCACACGGGCAGTCGGGTCCCGGCATCAGCACACGGTGCCGGCTCCGGCACGGCTCCAGCCACCGCTCCCACCCCTCCTGCAGAAACCGAACTCGGGGGAGACGGTTCCTTCCAGCCCAGACGTGAGAAAACAGACCATATGGTCCACACGCTTTCTGGATTTTTGTTATTAGACCAAAAATTTAGGGGACTAATGGCCAGTTTCCAGGTTTCACACCATTTTCTGATGGTAGCGTTATTCCCCCGGCAGAGAACCGGGAGGAAAAGCAGACCACAGTGTATCATTATAATTCACTAAGCGGTATTACCATAGGAAATTACAAATTAGCTTTTCAGCAAAGGATACACAGATATTTAGATTAGCTATAGAGAAACTACAGAATCTTTCAGTCCATTTATCAAAGCTCTCGTAGCTCCAACTTCCAGGGAAATGAAACAATAATAAATATTGAGCAGGGAAAGTTAATCTCCGCTGAACGCGCTTTAATAATTCAAAACTTATGAGAAATAAATAAATAAAGCACAGACCCTTTAGCTCCTACAAACACATGTCCCATTTTTCTCACCATTTCTCATGATGTGACTGTGGCAAATGGTTTTGACCAAAAAAAAAAAAAAAACAAAACACCAAACCCAGAAAATCAGCTGTGGTTGGGAGCGACAACATTTACAGCGCAGGAGGGAGTCCATCCACATCCACCGTAGAGCTGATTTGGGCAAGAGTTTGCTATCGTTGTCCCCAAGGAAAGGGCTGCGTTGCCTTTACCTGCTACTGGGCGGTGTTTGCATCAGCCCCATGCCCGCTCCCTCCCCTGCACACTCCCAAGCAGCCTCTCAAGCCGCTTGCTTTTGGAAAGACTGTATTTTTATCACCTAAAAGCTGGACTGTGCAATAACCAACTCGGTGTCCCGGGGCCACCCAAGGTCCCAGCTATCTCCTGACGCTGCTCTGAGATCGCTCCATCCCTTTCTGCGCGTTTCTGCTCCCGCAGCAACCTCCACCGAGAGGGGAAGCGGGGAGGGGTGCCGGGGACTCACCCTGCATTCACAGGAGGACCACGATGCATCTGAATGTCTTCTGGATCCATGTTCGTTTGCCATCCCCGGCACCCAGCACCACTTAGCAAGGTACTCTCAGTCACCAGTGGACTCAAATTGCCACCACGTGGGTTATCTGCACCACTTCCAGCGACCTCTGTAAGCGACGCACGCTCCGGCTTCTTAACATTACGACCGAGGCTATGCCTCTCCAAATTGCTACCCAACAAATATCCAAGCTTAACATTTGCCTTGCGCAAGTATTCATGCGTGCGACGCTTGATAGCTCGAATGTTTGCAGAAAGAGAACAAGGTCAAATTGAAATGCGCTTTCAAATTCTAATGAATATTTGGGGAAAACATTCCCTCCCCCAACCCCAACTATTTACTCAGCCTCACTGTGCTGTTAAACGACTGCTTATATCAACCATGTCTGTTTAGAGGGAATGGAGCGCTGCAGCACCCTTCGGGCAATATCATAAAAGTTTGGGGCTCCTGCATGAAGCCATTTCCATGCCAGGGTATGATGAGCTCATACACACAGCTGGAAGAAGTGAAAAAAAGCCTCCTCAAGCTGGCTGGATCTCAGACAGCGCGGTGCAGCACACACCACAGGCTTTACAAGACCAGCACTCTGCGAGCCTCAGCCTTGCTCCGAGCATCTCTCCCATCAGCCCCATCCCACAGCACTCCTGCTGCACCAGGGACCAGCGTCTCCAAGACTTTGCTGACCTGATTAGCATCGAGTTACCCATTGCCCAAGGTACTGTTTTCCCCTTTTCACCAAATCTGAGTATTTCTTTAGCTTGCAAAACCCATCTCTGCTAGAAACATCTATTATTCAGCACCATGGCCCGGATCCAGAGCCAGGCAAACACATTCAGGCTACTTCATCATCAAACATCAATATTTTCTTCTGATTTTTAAGGCCAGTGGAAGGTTTTTGCTCTGTCCTGTTGTGTCAGGACCTGCACCCGGGATGGGCGAGAGGCCACCTCGCAAACCCCCCTGGCAGCTCATGCCACAGCAGACAGGGCCACTAAACACACGGGAGCACGGGGCAGCAATCCGATTTCCACACAGAGATGGTGAGCAGAAAGAGCAGGAAAATAAATACAATTATCACAGAGTCCCACCTTCTCCGCACCTGCCTTTCACAGAGCTCTTCCAGGGCCCTTATTTGCATTAACTGCTCCAAGACCATCTTCAGTGTCAAATAAATACTAATAACAACAGCGCAACAGGCAGGCTTTCCATTTTCAGTGCTGCTGTTCTGATCTCTCCATCATTGCCGGTGCTCGTTTTCATCTCTAATAGGCTTCCAGAGCTGTGCCGCCAGAGCACTGTAAGTTATTCAACTTTCGGCTGTGCTGCATTCAGGGAAAGTGAAATTCAAAGCTTTAATTAAGGCAAAAAATAAATCAAGACATTCACCTTAAGGAAGGAGACCAACACGAAATTCAGATGCAGGTGAAGTCGCCCGCAAGACGGGCTGGAGCGGGACCGCCGCCGATCCAGGGACAGCCATACCACAGCCGTCTCCACCAGGACCCGAGCCGTGTTTGCACATCCCAGAGACAAAAAAAAAAAACCTTTTCAGGTTTTCCAGCACTTTGTCACGCTGCATGGCGTGAGCCACCGAGGTCACCTGTAGCTTGGGGCCAGCAGGACCTTTCCTTCATCTCCATCTCCGAGCCCGAAGCACGAGGGAAACAGGAAGGGAGGAGGAAGACTGAGGCAAGGCATAATGAGTCAGTGATATCAGCAATTAGACAAAAAAAAAAGCAACACAGGCATCTCTGCAGTCTCAGGCCCCTTTTCCATGACTTGACAAAATACTTTCCCTTCAGGCTGACAAGATCTGGGCTCACTCATCATGCCAAGAATAAGGCTTTTCCCCTTAGGGTTTTTTTTTTTCCCCCCCAGATGGTTTGTGCAAAAAAAGTGAAAGTAAAGGGATGGCTGGATACTAGCACTTGCAAATTCCCATGCAGGATACTAGCACTTGCAAATTCTCTCTTGAAGTCTTATTTCTAGCTTCTCCTTGCAAACGGCTCTGCTCCCGGTGAAGCAGCTGGGCCAAAGGTGGAAGCCCACGTGGTGATGGTGGTGGCGGTGACGGGAAGGGCGGCAGGGCGGCCGCCAGCTCTCAGCCTGCTCGGGGCAGGCACCGCTCCGGCGCCTGGTGGAAGCAGAGGAAGCCCAAAGGATGCCTGCAACAGATGTGTGCATCCCGAGCCAAAACGGGAGGAGACGAGGCGCCCGGGGCGGGTGGCACACGAGGAGCAGGAGCCAGGGACGTCGCTCTCCAACCAAACCCCCATCCCCGGTCCTCTCCCAGGCTGTGTTTCCGAAGGCCAGGCGGGCAAGCAAGCTGATAAGCATGGGAAGCAAAACTAAGCCGGATCTGCAAGCACCGAGCAGGGCTTTCCACCTCCCTCCCGATGCTT
This sequence comes from Pelecanoides urinatrix, assembly GCA_013400755.1. Lineage (NCBI taxonomy): Eukaryota > Metazoa > Chordata > Aves > Procellariiformes > Procellariidae > Pelecanoides > Pelecanoides urinatrix. The sequence goes on along the minus strand of VZTQ01004603.1, from coordinate 648,730 downwards.
TGCTTATCGTGATGCTGCAAGCAGCAATACAGGAGACACAGAGAAAAACCTCGTTTTTAAAAGAGCAGGCGCGAGGCAGGGAGATGATGGATAGGTAAGCAGGTAGGCAGATTAAATAGCGTATGTGGAGGAGCTGCACCAAAATGGACATCAGCCCCATCTGACCTACCGACACCTCAAACTCCGACAGCTCCGGAGTTAAAACGTATAACGTCAGCCCATTACCACCCTCTCTGTATGCTAAATGTGATTATATTTGGTTCAGCTAATACGAGAGAGAGCACACGAGCGGCTCCTGAGCGATTGCAGGGTGTGGGAGAGACGGAGTATTTGTTCCTGTCGTCTTCTCGCATCGCTCTTCCTCTTCACAAGCCACAAAGAAAAATAATACAACTATAAACATCCAAGTGTCCAGCAGCAAACAGTCAGCTAAGCCACAGGATTTGGTAAAAATCAAGTAACCATAACAAAACTCGGATAAGTGACTCTACTATCTTCAGGTTTGCGTGCCGCAGGCAATGAGTTAGCAAGGTTTTACGGAGGATAAAGAGAGATGTTTGCAGGCAGCCCCGGCCCTGACCAAACTGCATCCTTCTCCCCCTCCAACTGGGTCCAGACCCCCAAATGTCTCCCCCTGCCATCCCAGAAAAAAGACTTTTTGTCTCGATAGCTTATTTGGGATGCAGGGAGCCATCCCTCTCTCGGCTGCTTCTGCAGCCCGTGGCAGAGCTGGGCTCCAGCCGTGGCTTTGCCTTGCTGCCGGAGAGGGCTGCTGGCAAAACCGCTCTCACGGCTGCTCCAGGGGGAAAGCCAGACCCCGGGGTAGGTCAGGCTTTAGGAGATGCTTCAGCTCGTTAGAGAAACCTATGTTTTAATCTAGCAAATTCAACCCCTGTACCATATGGAGGATCCATAAGATTTAAATATGCTCCATAAAAAGGTGTTTTCTTTATATGACCACGCCAGGAGGCTGTTGCCTTAACTTCAAATCAGATTTAATTGCTCTGCCTCAGAAATTCCCTGTCCAAAATTCTCCCTTAAATCTGAGATCTCTCCCAGGTTACTACTTTACTATCCGAGTAATTTCCTCAGCAGAGTAGAAATAGCACCAATCTTCAACAGGTTTGGTCCCGGGCAGGAACGCTGGCTCTGCCAGCCCAGCACGTGTTCCCAGGGGTGGCTCCGGGCAAGCTGGGGAAGACCCGGCGTGAGACACGGACATGACACCCAGGAGCGCTCTCAGACAGGGACCGAGCCGAGGTCTCCCAGCCAGCCCCGATTTCGACACTGCCTCAAGCAGCTGACGCTGCAAACACCAGCTAGCAAAGTGCTGCTAACAGGTCTTGCGTTTTCACGTGCGGCTTCGTGACCGAGCAAACACGCGCCTGTTTGCATCACACTTAACCAGGGCATCAGCATTTCCATCTCGAGGTTTTTCTATGGAGATGCGACGAGGGAGGAAGCCAGAGAAATAAGGAAAGCAGACAAACACCTAGGTCAGCCAAAAGCCGGTGGGAAGCAGACGCTGCAGCAAGCGGGCCTGCCCGCCGCGATCTGGCAGGCACACTTGCGAGTGGAGGGCAACCACAGCCAACACCGCTCCCACCCCATTGGAGACCATCGCAGCAGCGTTTTGGCTTCTGAACCGGCTCCGAACTGCCCAGAGCTGAGCTACTGGTCTCCAGCCAGCACCGGCAGCTTCTAGTTGAGCTGGAACCATGCTCACATCAGCTAAATCCCCCCAAGGAGGGGCCAAGCCCCAAGCCACCAGCAGCTCAGTACACCCACAAGACCCCGCGCATCATCTCTCTGCAACCACGCGTTTCTTGCTGCCAACAAGCAAGGGGCCGCACCGCGTCCGGTACTCACAGCCACCACTCGAGCACTGGGCAACCCCTGCCACAAGCCCTTTTACCCGCGTTGGACCGGGAAAAAAGGAGGCAGTAGCAAATTAAAGGGAAAAAAATATATATAATATAAGCAATACTTCGGAAAGCCATGCTGGCCACAGAGCAGCAATGTACCACCAACGCAAGCCTGGGGTGACCCGGTGGTCCTGCCAGGCCCACCGCCCAGAGGCTGCGTCTCGGCTCCAGGCACCGTCCCGGTGCACAGCGAGTCCCACGACCAGGCGGGTGATGGGGGAAAGACTTCAGCCCAGCGGCACGAACTTTGCTGAAGGGATGGCGACGCATCTGCCCCATGGCTCCATCAGTGGGCCACGCATCTCCTGGCCCCGTCCATCCCAAGGGAAGGAAACCCCCTGCCCACACCTCCTGCGGCATCCATCCCCTCTTCTGCACAGCTCCCCTGAGCTCCCACGGGTGTTGGGAGGCACGGGAGAAGGAGGATGGCCAGCGGCAGTCCTCCGCACAGCCACGGCCCCGGAGGTGTCCCCCACCGCGGCCCCGGGCAGGGCTCCGCCGGGGAGGGGATCCAGAGGGGACCCCGGAGGTGTCCCCCACCGCGGCCCCGGGCAGGGCTCCGCCGGGGAGGGGATCCAGAGGGGACCCCGGAGGTGTCCCCCACCGCGGCCCCGGGCAGGGCTCCGCCGGGGAGGGGATCCAGAGGAGCCGCCCGTCCCGCGCAGATCCGGACAGGTTTCCCGGAGCCGTCCCCGAGAGCTGGTGAAGCCCCTGCCCCTTCCCGAGGCCACCCACGGCCCGTGGGCGAGCCCCGGGCTGCCAGCACCGCCTGCGGGCCGGTTCCGCCGGGCTGGGGAGGATGACTGGCACAACCGGCCGGTGCCAAGGGGAGCTCCGCGCCCCCCGAAGCGGGCGGGCGCCACGCGGGGAGCCGGTTTGCAGCGCCCGGGAGGCTGCACGGCGGGGGAGCCGGTTGCCCGGCTGCTCCCCGGTTGCAGACGCCGCGGGTGGCGCTCCCAGCCCACGCGTGCCGCGGCGGGCGCAGGGACTCGCGGCTCAGCATCCCACCCCCGTCCCGGTCCCGGTCCCGCCTCACCTTCCACGGCGGCCGCGGCGGCGGCCAGGCAGAGCAGCACCACCAGATCCGCAGCCATCGCCTCCCCGGGCCCCGCGCGTCGCTGCTCCGCAGGCGTCAGCCGCTACCGGCGGGCGACCGTGAGCGGGCATGGGGGTGCGTCCGCGGGCCGGGACGGGGCAGGGNCCCCCCCCACCGCCACCTTTCCCCTCAGCGGGACCCCCGACGGGGCGGACCCTCAACCCGCTCCGCAGGGACCCGGGGAAGGCGCAGAGGGCGCCGGCCGGCTCGGGCCGCCGCAATCCCATTCCCCTGTTTTGCCCCCAAAACGAAGCTGGAGCAAACAGGCAGCCCCACACCGAGGCGGGCCCCCTGGCCCCCCAAAACATGGCTGCTCCCACCTGAGGCGCAGAACACAGCGGCCACACAAGTCATGGCGGGGGTCTCCTCAGCTTCTTGACTTCTCCCAGCACCCTCACCGTTTGCCGGCCATCGCTCCGGGGCCCGAGGCGAGATGGACACCCCGGAGCAGGCTGCCCTCCTTTGCTCGGGAGCCACCAGGGTCCCCACTCCTCGCACCCAGCCTGCCCGAGGCTGCTGCCTCCGAGGCCGCCCGCATGCAGGGCGATGTCCTTGTGCCCGCGAGCCTTTGGCAGCGTGGGGTGTCACCCCTGCGCAGCCGGGAGCGATTTACACCCGCAGCCGCTGAAAGGAGCCCTCCAGAAGGAGACTTACCCCGTCCCCCTCATCCCACGCCGCACCACGCCAGCTCTGGTTGCCCTTCCCAGGGCTCAGCGATCCTCTCGGCTCCTCTCCCCAACCAGGCAGCCGCTGCACCTGGTGCAAAGCTGACCCCATCCCTCCCTCCTGCCGGGTTCGTGCATCCCAGCGCACGTGGGAGAGGGGAAAAAAGTGAGGGCAGGGAAAGCAGCCAGGGCTCGTTCGGATCACCGTCGCCTGCCCGCAGCCAGGGCTCGTGTCTGCTACCGCAGTGGGACCAGCAACCCCGCAGAGGTACCGAGCACGGGAAAATCATCAGCTTTTCAGTGAAAGAGAGCACAAAAAATATTCAGCGGTGCCACGGGAACAAGAGTTTTCTTTTGCGGTTGTGCAAAATATATTTCAAGCAGCTCCTATTCAGCTGAGCAAATAACAGAAAAAATTGCCAAGAACATTCTGGCTAAGTTTTAAGGAAATTTGCTTTCATCTTGACAACCCTTCTTCATTTCCTTCCCATGAATATCTCAGCAATCCAGTTTACTCACTCAGAGGATCACAGAAAGAAAACTGTGAAGTAAATGTCAGTATTATTTGCATCTTTATCCAGTCTGCCACAAAAGCAACACCATGTTATTTATCTGATCTAGCACAACTCAGTAACAGCTCAAGTATAGAATATTCATGATGTGCAAAGCAAAAAAATGTTAATCATTTGAAAATACAAAAGGCAAAGAACTGAGCCTGTGAGTTATCCAGAGAACTGCCTCGGTTGGTTGGGTTTTTTCCCCCAAATAATTGTTATCAACTGAAAAACTTGCATTCAGAAACAAACGTTTGACCAAAAAAAGCCTGACAATTCTTGTATGGGGAAAAAAATAATACATCAATATTCTTCTGATTTCTTTTCAGCTGGCCAAAGAGTTGGCTGCGCTGGGTAAAAGCCAGCTGTGTTTGTTCAAAAAGCTTTCTATTCTGTCAGCCTTGCTCCAAGACTGAACACCAACGCTTCGCCTCTCCTGGAGGGAGCGGCTCAGAATAAGCCTCTTCGCCGCATCGCCGTCTGGAGGGCAGGCGCGGGAAGGCGGCAGCATCGTGCCACCGGGCCACTCTTTCTTGCTCAGCCGATGGGATCGTGGCCACCGGCCACCCCAGAGCTGCGCCCACCATCATCCCTTTGGAAGAAGCTCCAAGGACATTGAATCCGGCCCTTTTTTTGGCACGTTTTGCTCCGTTTCCCCCTCTGAGCCGGCTGTTGGTGGGAATCCTCTCCCACAGCACCCTATCCATCGCCTGGTCCCCATCCCAGGACCAGAAAGCCACCAGCGAGGTCCTATCTCACCTGCTTCTCCGCAGGGTGTCCCAGAGCTGCCACCATCCCCAGCAGAACAAAAGGCCCCAAGCTCCAGGCAGCAGCGGCACCACGCTGCAGCTCTCAGCAAGCACCCTGCAGAAGGCAAAACCACCCCTTCGGGCCACCAGTAACCTCCAGTCCTGCCCACCAGGCACCCACGCGGGAAGGACGTGGGGCAAAGCCCTGCTAAGAGCACGAACAGCCTCCAGGAAGGCTTTCGGCAGCCCCATGCCTGGTGAGCACGGCCGGTCCCTCTGTTCCTGCGGTGCGCAGCCGACAGCGCATCGAGATGGCGGCAGTCAGCTGCCAGAATTAGCTCTGTCTTAATTAACAGCTTTGCTTTTGTTCTCTGATGATGCTTCAGGCGATGCCAAACCCTTTCTGGAGGATGAAGATCTGGGATCCCAGCGAAAGGAAACATCAAGAGTTATCATACGCCGTGGCACAGATCTCCTCCTCAAAAACATGCTTTGAAACCGCTTTGGGGACCAAAGGTGTCACAGCCTGCGACTGTCCCCATCCTCCCCCACCACACCGCACTGGCTGCAGAGGGACCAGCTGAAGCACGAGGATGAATCCCAACCTGGCATCCCTGTCCGTGCAGCGGCGGGTACCATGCTGCAAGGGGGGCTCTGGAGGGGGTCACCCCAAATCCTTTGAGTTGCAAAGCAGCAAGGGCGATCCCTGGGAGCCTGGCACCTCCTGCGACATTAGGTGCATCACCATCAGAGGGTGACCGAGGTTCCTGTCCTGCACCAGAGCTACCGCCCAGCTCAGACCAGGGGGCTCGCTGGCGGCAGGAGGTCCCCGGCAAACCTAAGGTAGGAGCGGCATAAAGGTCAAACAAGCCTCCCCCTGCGTCAGCCCCACGGAGCAGAGGAGCTGGCAGAGGACGCGGGAGCCTCCCCTAGCCAGAATAAGCACAGGTGCTAAAGCAGCCGTGACGCTCCCGGTTTATTTTCCAAGCCGAGGCCAGGCCTGCGGGGAGGGCAGGGAGATTGCCGCATGGCGCAGAAGCCCTCCTCAGCAGTGCTCTCACATCCCTAATCCTGCCAAGGCAGCGCAGGCTGCTCCCAGCAGCTTGCCTGTGCATTAATTGCAGAGAAAAAGCATGCACCTACAGCGTCCTCCCAGAAGTCAAAGCCTGAGGAGCTGATAAATCCTCTCCCCGATAAGAAAAGCAGATTCCTTCAATTTTCCAGCTTCTCAGACTTGTCTAGTGTGCCGCAACATGAGAGCTGGGTGAGACAGGCAAGCACGGGCGATGCTGGTGAGCAGCATCCAGCCCCTGCAGCATTGCCTGTGCAGTCAAACCCCCTCCTGCGAGTCCAAATAAATATAATATGACGTAATAACATTAATTAGCACCAGTAAACGCTCGCTGTATTCAGGGCACAACTCAGTCACTTGGCACAGTGCACTCCAAACTGCTTACTGTACTCCCAGGAGAAATAACCTCAGGGAGACTTCTGGACTTAAAATACCATAGGGAAACTAAAGGGAGGGAGAGAACTTATTCTTCTCTTCAGGCGTTCACAGAAAATTCAGGTATCTTATCAGAGCAGAAGTAGAAGCTGTAGGAAGGATGGTTCCTTTGTCATGTGAACAATTTGAGGACTAAATTGAAGCGAGACATGAAGAAAAAGTAGGTGAGATGAAGGTTAATTTGGCAACCGGAATGAGAACAGAGGGAGCTAGGGTATGGAAAAGTCTATTAATTCCCTGGGCAAGAGAGATGCAGTCAGAGCCGGGACTCAGAGTAACTCCCCGCACAGTAACGAAAGATAAATTACAAGTTCTTCTTGTGGAATATTCTGTTTATTAAGTACAGAAATAGGAGACAGTCAAGTGCCAAGTGCCTCAAGCGCCTGAGAACATATTAATCACTACACATGATTGAACAAAAGATGAAAGCAGTATTAAGACAGGCTCTGGTGCAACACCAGGCATCATATAACGCAACGGACCCGCAGCTTTCTCCACTCCGCACTGCCACCAGCTACAGAGGCAAGGAAGGCGCCCGCTCCTCTAGCAATGGATACAGGACAACCTTTCTCTGCAGGACAAGGTAAAGATCAGCGAGTTCTCCTCTTAGAAGCAAAAAAATTCACTTTGATTTCATAGATGCTGCAATTTCTGCTTCCCGGGTTTTCCCTTTAACTGGGTTTTTCAGGATGGTTGCAAGTCCCAGTAGACATGCTGGCTGCAGGACAACACAAGCATGGATCAGGCATGCTACTTGTTCTGCATTTTTCCTTTTTTTTCCAGTCTTTCCAGGTAGAAGGATCTCTTTGTTCCCTTTGAAGGCAGAGGATTAACAAAGGCAAATGCAAAAGAGAAAAACAAAAACTCCTTTGTCTGAGGATGGATGACTTCTTTTTATCTGTTTCTAATCTGGCTTCAACTTTCATTTCTTTAGGATGAAAAAAAAAATCTGAAGATTAAATTTTATGCCAAGGCAAGCTATAATAAGTGACAGAAACACTCCGTCTCAGGGTCTCCGCTGGCTCTGTGAAGTCAGAGCATTCACGGTGAAGAAAGCAAAATACAGACAGACAAACACTTTCAATGGAGATTTAAAATAAAAACTCTTCTCATGTTCCAAATGCAAAAGCTACAGAAAAATATGTCTCTCCTTCAAGGAAATGTCATTATCTTGAAGCAAAATGCAATTTATCTTTGGAAGCTTTAAAAAAAGTGGGGAGGGAATCTGCCACAGGAGTTTCACTTTATCACAGCATTTGGCTTGTTGCAGTCTGAGCTGTGGTTCTACTTCTGGAAGCAAACAAGAGATGTGAAGTTTTTAATATGCAAATCTATCTAAACCAGCAGGGAGGAGGGAGAACAATCCAGCCCGCTCCATGTCTGCTGCTTCAGGGTCATGTTCAGACATATTTTCTACTGAAATCACCCATTAGAGAGCAAAAATCTGGCTGCGGTGGCTGGTTTGGATCAGCTTCCCATCTTATGCACAGGAAAGTTCCATTTTTCCTACTACATCATGATGAATTTCCAATTGTCACCTTGATCAATGGTCCCATGAACACTATCATAAGGGTAATATGAATTTTTTTTTCCCTTTCCTATCACTCACAGGGTAATTACACAGATGATTGCACTCAAGGGCAAGAGCGTGTGTCCTGCACCCTTGCACAGAGCACAACACACAAGCACGCACACAGCGCCTGGTACTGCTGGCTTCACCGGGGCAAAACAACATGAGTTTTTCTCCAGGTAAAGGGAACAAGACCAGGAATAGTCAAACCTACAAACCCATGTGCTAGACACATACACAAGCAAGTGACTTGTCACTGCAGGCACAGTAGCCTGCCTGCTGTATTTGTCATCGATCTGACAGATGGATGGGCATGAAGGCCAGAGGACCTACTGCGCCGCCCGAACCAGACTGCAGACACTAAACCTCACCCAGCGAGTTTTGCCTTGATCATTTGACTGCTTGCAAGAGAAACCTGCATCTCAACAAAGTCTTTACAAAGCTACCCCTTTGTATATCCCAGGCGCACGCTCAAACTGCCACAGCAGTGCCCGTGGGCCCCTTCAAACAGGGATGACGGCACCAGAGGGTCAGTTGACAACACTCAGGGTGCCCTTCCCGCAGCCCCTCCTGGGCAACAACTGCCAAGACCACGAGAGTGGTCTTGTGCACAGCCTCCTGCTTGGGCAGCCAGGGTCTGCACGACCACAACCCTGCTAGTGAGCCGCACCACCTCCGCTTCGTGCCAGCAACGAGAAGGGGAGGAAGACTTTGTCTCGTTACTCTAACAGGCAGGAGAGGACACTTCTCTTCAAGGGATGTGATAACTGCACAGTCCTCGGCTCCCATCCTCCACGCCACAGCTCGCGATGTCCAGGCACTTTACACAGCCACATTCGAGTGCAATTCTTAAGGCAAGTAGCTGGAAGAGGAATGAAGCAAGTCTTTGTCAGGCTTGATTGGCAAGAGACATCAAGAACCCTGCAAGAGGGGATTTGAGGAAGTTTTGCATTTCAAACAGGGCAGGCAGGCAGAGGTTTACCCAGAGTAAAGAGGGAAGCAGCAAGGCTGCCGTTTCATCAGTTAACATCTGGCAGCTGCAAAGCTGAGAGATAATTCTGCCTCCGTCCTCCAGAGAGTTCGGATCTGGGAGGGATGCCAGAGACGCGGCAACTGGGAGGGCATGAAATTCCTTCACAGAATCCAAAACAGGCAGTAAAACGTCACGATATTCTTCCTCCCTTTAAATAAGTGACTCTTCGATGCTGATTGAGCCTGTGGAAATTTTTTTTCATCTTAAGTGGAAGGGGGAGGAGAGCAGAGAGGTAGGTACAGGTCGGGGAAGGGGAAATAGAGACAACAGCTTTTTTGACCAAAATCACAGCTTTTTGATCAAAACCTGCAAAGAGTTTTGATCAAAGTCTGCAAAGAAAGATGTTAACAGTTACCTGTATTTCCATTTTTAAAAAAGCCAACAAGGAAACCAAATTATTTCCATTTACAAATACCACGATTTAGTTACAGAAAACCAATAGGAAAATCTGGGTTTAGATAAAAAGAAAGCTAAGCCTGCTCTGATCTTTCAGCCAAAACTTGAAACTTATTCAGGAGTAATTCTGAAAATTAACAAGCATGTGCTATAACAGCTCATGTAAGACCATCACTGGCGGCCAGATTGTTTCATTGTGGGCAAAAGGATAATCTCCACCTGAGCAGCATCCTATGACCCCTGCCTCTCTGCCAGCTTTGCACTTGAGATGACCGCAGCCCAGCCTGGGAAGGTGATGGTCTTCATCAGGAAGGGGTAATAGAGCAGCGAGGCAGTTTTTTCAATTACAGAGAAAATTGTCCTAATGAAGTCTGAACACACATGCTGCCGTTCTGCAGGCATTTCTCCCATATATGTCACCAGGTTCATCCCAGACCCCTTTCCAGGTTGCGCATCCCTGGCGCAGGGGCACGAGCCCTGGGAAGAGGCAGCTCAGCAGCTCCGTCCCACAGGGAGCAGCATTTGTAGTGGTTCTCAAGAAAAGCTCTTCACCTGAGCACGGGTTACTGGGAAGGTCTGTCCCCACTCCTACAGTCTCAGCATACCCCGAGATCCCCAAGCCCGAGCAGCAGCTCAGACCAGAGATGGGGCTCCTTGCTGGTACAAATTAGATGAGAACCCCTGGGCAGCACCCGAGCCAGGAGAGCTGCTCTGGGCTTCATCCAGGCCAGCTGTCTCCTCTCCCCAGTTATTCATCAACAAGCAGCAGCGCTAGGCTGAGTCCAGACCCCCCATTTTGCTGCTGCCTGCACCCCAGGCTGGGGACCAGGACCCCGAGTCCCCTCTGGCCATGCAGGTGACCGAGGTTTTCTCCCACCAACCTCTGGAGGTCAGCAACCGGCAGCGCTGGGGCTCTACATTAGCAGCTGCCATTGGGAAAAAAAACCACGACCCAGGAAAGCAACGCAACGCGAGTAAGGACCCAGCGGTCTGGGCACAAGATGCTCCCCATGTACCATAGGTGACCCCAAATATTTGCAGGGGCCAGGCACATGCCCCCCCCCGCCCTGCACTGCTCTCCTTCCCTGCAGGCACGCAGGCGTGCAGGACCCTCCCCATTAATAGGAAATGATTAATTTCTAAAGCCTGCTTTGCCCATTTAAAAGCTATGAGTCTCATGCCAATTTGTCCACAAGTAAGCCCCATTTCTGGGAACAGGAATGAATCCGCATTTCACTTTGCCAACCTCCGATGTCATTTTCTCATTTCGTATCTGAAGGACACTACAGCAAACCCTTTACAGCTAAATCATTACTGAATTTACAGAGGTTAGGAGTAGCTGGTTATGTAAAAATAACCTCTTGGTAAATTTATTACCTAGAATCTGACATCGTCCTGCATAAATCTCGGTGTTCCTGGTAAATACAAAGATTTCCAGTAAATGAAAGACACCGACAAGAGTGTAGGCAAGTGAACCGGAGGGTTACCTGGTATGGAGGGGAAGCAGGGCAGAGACCACATCCAGACCCGTTAGAAACCCCCTGCAAAACCCACTGTGCAGAGCAGGAAAGGGAAACCTGCTCCAGAAAGGTAAATACTGAAGGAGGAAAGTGGGAGAAATTCTCCTGCTTTCCCCAGCCACACAGGGAAAGGCAGCAGCTCTGCCAGGACAAGGCTGACATCTCCTCCCAGGGACACGTTTCCTTGGGCATCGGCAGGAAAGCCACTGGCCAGCGTCCCTCAGAGCCACAGCTCTGCTGTGTTCCAGAAGCTAAATATTAACCAAAAAGGAGGACTCCCCCCCCGATGGGGCTGTGGCAGGGCTGTGAGGGCTCCTGGCTGGGTTACAACCCGCTTCCTGCTAGCTGGAAACAAGTTTTCCTGCCCACTGGGAAAGAGTTCTTATCACTGATTTTCATCCAGCTCTCTATAAAAGCGAAAGTCTTACTTTTGGGTGAGGATCATTAATCTCATTATTTTTAGATGACATTTCTAGGTGTGTGTTCTCAAAGCTCCGGGCTCATGGCAGAAGCACAAACAAGAGGACGGGTCCATCATGCACTGATACGAGATCACTCCCAAAAACGAGTAGAAGCAGATGAAAGGTAACAAGTCTGGGACTGGAGAGATCAAAGAGGAGAAATGGAGAACATCTGGCAGAGGACAGCCAACTGCTCCCTCCTCTCCTCATCAAGGGGGGACTATGACACCCCAAAAGCTCGCTGACAGTCAGCACGGGCTATGGGACATTGGGTCCAGCATGCCACTGCCACACAGGTTCCTCTTTGTGAGCCGCACTTACCTTCCACATCCAAAATGGTGCCGTACCGCAGCCTCCCGGGCAGCTCAGTCACATAACTCAGTCTCAGGGTTACAAGGCATGGGCGCTTCGGAAAAGCCACCGCTCCGGTGCAAGGAACAGACAGCCCCTGCTTTGCCAAGGTGGGGGAAATCAGCACTTTACCCATCCACAGCCTCCGCCACGGTGCCAGGAGTTAGCCCGAGCCAGCAGCAGGCCTGCCCTGCCCGCCCGTAGCCCCGTCCCTCTCTGAAGCACCCGAACGGGACCTCAGTCTCTGCAGCACACCAGCTCTGCCCCCGCCGGCACCATCTTTGGGAAGCAACGAGGAAAACCTAGCGCGGCACGCAAGGGGAGAGGGCAGGCACGATGAGTTTTCTCATGACCCCATCACCGCAAGGGACGTGATCAGAGCCATTAAGGCAAAGGCTCCTGCTGTTCCCTTCAGGCACTTTCCACGCAGTGAAAGCCCTGTGTAACACAACAGCGCAATGTTACCAGACACTCAGCTTTCCCGAAACAAGGGCAGCTTCCTCAAACACTCACCCGCTGCGGGCGCTTCGCTCCTGCACACAATCCCCATCACATCTCTAGAGCTGCTTGCAACACTGAGCACCGCAGCAGCAGCCAGAGCCTCCTGCAGTGCACCTGGGTCCTTGTTTATCCCGTGACCACGTCTCAGCTGCGACTCATTTCTTGCTAGCAGGGCTCCTCTGCAGCCGGGCTGGAGAGCAGCCCACAGGCAGTGGGCAAAACCTCTCCGTAATAACCCACCTTCAGCTCTTCCTCACCAGGGGACAGCTCTCAGAGACTGCCAGCGGTGGAGGAGCTCCTGGGCTGTCCAAACGGAGGAAGATGCAGGAAGGGAGCTTGGTTTGGGTTGGTAGGTCGTGACATGCTCCCAACCCAAGCTGCTCCACACTGTGAACGTGGCCAGGCAGCCACCAGCACCTTCGCTGCTCCCATCCATCAGCATCTCCTCAAAACTCAGCAACTTGCACTCACCCATAGTATCGCTCCCACTTTCTCTCTGGGAGCTTCAAGCACCTCCTGGAGACATCACGCTACGCTCCCTTCTTCTCCCTGCCCTTTCATTTCTCTCATCAAAGTTTCTTTTCGCCTCCCGCCTCCTTGCTGCGGGGGGTTATTGTTCACATCTCAGCAGCCCGCAGAGCCACGCCGCTCCACTGGGAAGTGCTTCACGCCCAGCACGGAGGTGGGGAGCAGGCAGCGGCACGGAGCCCTCCTGGGGGGAGCGAACGCTGGCACCGGAGCAGCTCAAAGCACCCCTGAGCTTCATGAGTTCCCTGCAAAACCCGCCAACAGAGTTACAATAGAGTTACGTGGGATGAGGTGTATGTCTGCATCTATCAGGCAAGCACATACATATAAAAAGGAAGACACAGCACAGGCTTAAAACACAGCGTTTAATTTGTGGGAGTCTACACACACGAGACTCTGCTCAGGTCATGCCAGCACAGTGAAGAGCAGTGATCCTAAATGCTAAAGGAAGAGACAGGGAAATTGCACCAGTGTAGGACAAAGATCGCCCGAGCTGGACGGGCAGACACAGCCGGAGGCGCAAAGGTTATCTCTGGGTTACAGGTGTGATGCTCCCACCGTCAGCGTGCGGAGACAGTACAACACGAGAGCAAGACCCGGGAGAGGAAAAAGAGAGAACAGCTTGAGCAAAGCGACGCTTTTCAGCCTCTTGGGCAACAGCGAAATCATCCCTTCATTTCAGATTAGCTGATTTTTGTGTCTGTCTGTTTTTTTCAAAGGTCAGAACATCTGTGCAGGTTTGTGTGTGTGTGTTTGAAGCAAAATACTGACCCCTTTTGAGGCTATTCAGTGTTACGTTTAGTTCATTCCCTTCATCCCTCTAAATAATTTGGAAAATCTTTAAAATCGCTCACTCTCGAAAACAAACTGTTCACTGAAACTTCTTTTTGTTTTTTGTACTGTTTCATTGTTCCTTGTGCCCAAGGGCATCACCAGAAGGCCCCCAAACTAACACCAGCCTTCCTCAGTCCTCCGCTGCCTGCCCCTGCCTTCTCAAGGAGAGCCGAGGCTTTCAGCAAGCGCGGTGATTTCTGCAGAGTCAACGACGCTGAGGGCTGACCCACAGCCACCAGCAAAGCCCCGCTGTGCCATCCCGCGGGCAGTCCTCACCGCAGACACCCTGCACCTGGAAAAAAAGATGGAGAACGCAAGATGCGCTGCCTCGGAAGCGCAAGAGGGGAGGTGCTGTGCAGAGACATCTCTCTTTTCAGCTAGAAGTGTGCCCTGCCCTCAGCTCGTAGCATGCCTACCTGCAGAGCATGCCCAAGCCCCATCGGCGGTGTAAAACACGGGCTTTGCCCGGGTTTTGCTGCTCCAGCCCACGCGGCTGGCAGCTGGAGGCTGCAGCATGCGGGCTAGACTGAACTGGAGGTGCTAGGACAAAAATACACTTTTTCCCCATTTGCACTGAATGTTGACATTTTGCCAGAATCCAAGCCCCCGCAGCTGGTTGTAAACCATCCATCAATCACTATTTAAAAAGAAAAAACCCTTCGCTCCCCTCGCCACCAGCGAGCCAGGCCAACGTGTGCCAGAGCATGGGGACGGGCATGATGCTGCTGCCTGGGGGCCAGGGAGAGCCTTGGGGCTGACGCATGCCAGCCCTAACTGTACCTACAATTTTACAAACTTCCTAAGTGTATGTATAAAATAATCTACTTATTTCTTTTTTTAAAAAAAAAATCAACAAGTTGAGAACCACAGTACAACAGACAACCTTAGCTGTGAGCTGTTGATTTTTATATGATATATATTATATCCGAATACACCGATGCAATGAGTGGAACGTACCAATTTGGGTAATTGGTGAGGGCCTGAGAGCATGTATGCACTGCTGATCTGGTTGCTTTAAAATGTATGTATATTTACAGTGCCAGCTTGTTTGCATTTCTGATGATCTGAAACGCTGCGAAGGTAATCAGCTCCTCTAGTGCACGCAATCAGCTCTGCAGCGTTCGCTGCTCTGTTGTGGGTGAAGCTGCTAAGACTGTAATTTTAAAGCTAACAAACGCCATTAAACTGTTAAATGGAGCAGGGGAAGGCTGCTGCCGAGACCAGGCACTGTGGCGGACGCTCCCTTCAGCCGGGAGGACACCCGGGCGCCGTGGGGAGGTGGAGGGGGTGAGAAGCAACGCGGGGACCCAGGGCTGACTGACGGTCATGATGGGTCCGTGCTAATACTTTGAGGCTGGTATGGATTTAAGCCTGAGCGTTGGCTCAACTCTTCTCGCTGGGTGTTAGCATTCCCATTCCCCCACCTAAAATCCACTTGAGTAATCAACTGTAAAGCTAATGACTTGGGCCCCAAATCAGCAAAGTACTTGAGCACATGCTGAAGTCCCATTGAAAGAAATTAGACCTAAGCAGACGCCTTGCTCCAAGGGGAGGGGACTTTACATAAAAAGAAGCAAGAAGGCGGTTCAAAATAGGTGTATTATTCTATGGAAGTGAACCATACCCACTCGAGTGGCCTCCAAGCACCCTGCTCAGCGTTCACAGGGACCCATCTGAAGCACGGGAAACATAAAGCCTTAGACCTGGCTTTATTTTGTTGGCAGCCAAACCTGAATAGGCTTCAGAGGATAGTCCTGGAACTTGCAGGCTGCACCCAGGTCCTGCGTGCCCTGCACCCGTGCTGCGAGAGCATCTCCTGGGGTGCCCTGAGACGGCAGCTGGGGTGGGGATGAAGGGCAGAGCATCCGCGGTCACCCCAGGCAGGACCAGTATAACCAGTATCTCTACACGGTGCCACACTGGGGCACTAGGATCCCCCAGCAAGCTGCAGACAGGCTCTGACGAGCACCGCTCCCTGCAAAAAGACACACCACCGCTGAGCAACAGGCAGGCAGGCTGACAGCCCAGGGACCCCCTCCTCGCCAGCAGCACTGCCCTGGCTTTTCCCCGGGCACGACTGAGTCTGCACATTCCCCCAGCTGAACCCCGGCCATGCTCCTGCCCCGACAATCCCCCTCACGCCTGCTCGCCAGCGGCTTCGCAGAAACCCAGCGTCTCGGCCCCCCCAGCCTCCTCCCAGTCACGCTCCGGAGTAACGGGAAGAGCGAAGATCAAGTTTCCCTGTGCACCGGAGAACAGGAATAGCGTTCGCTCCTGCCAAGGACAACACCTCGCTCTGGCAGGTTGCGCAGGTAACCACCCCGCGCCGTTGAAATCCAGCTATAACTTGCCTTAAGTATGGGATTTTACAGCCCCACACGGTGCTAATGCATATATATCGATACCCGACCTGATTGAAGGAAATGGTTTTCCTGGAAGTTTTCGGGAATTCGGATCTCTTTCTTATGGTGAATTACTTAGGTCAAAGCCCTAACTTGTGTAAACTGGCACAGCTCTGCTGAAATCAATTCCCCTACGCCAGCCTCTGCTATTTGATGAGGTGGCCCAGGATCTCTGTATTGGTTTTACTGTCTTCTCCCATCATCTGCCTAGTTCCCGCCTCAGGGCCTCTCGCTGAAGTTTGTAAAGAAATCCAACCAGGACGTGTGTATTCAGGCTAAAACAAGGCGTAAATAGGGCTGAGAGAGAGGAGAAAAGAGAGCAGATGTGCTGAAGCAGGCGCTTTGCGGGAGCCGCTTGGTGCTGAGCCTCGTGCCCAGCCCTCTGCTAGCCACCGAGCCACCCCCTGCGCATCCCCCGGCTCTCGGGAGCCATTTCAGCTCAGAGGCGCAGGTTAACGGGGAGGCTTTTAGAAGCAACAGCGAGGACTGAGCTACTTGCTGCACGGGTTGAGCAGAGTCGGTGCCTGGCGGGAGCAGGCTGGGAGCAGGCGCGAGGGCCGCTCCGGCGCGGCAGCACCCCGGGAGGGCTTCTGCCCCGCGCCCTCACGGCAGCTGCCTGGGCTCTACCCACCGATTACAAAGCAAAATGCAACCCCGCTCTTTCAGCTAATCCATCTGTAATCACTCTAAGCCAAAGAAAAGGCTGAGTATTTAGTTAACAGTTTTTAAAAGACACTCGATTGTTTTATTTTTCAGCTCATTTTAGTTTTGTTTGCAGAGTCCTGGGGAGAGGGTGAATGCTGCAAGCAAAAGAGCGGACCAGAAGAGCTTTACTGGTAACTGAGAAGTTCAGCCGCGTTCGCTGTCTCGGGGAGGCTTTCTTTAGGTCTCCCAGCGCTTTGGAGGTTACTCCTTGGTTTCCTGGAGGTCCTTGGGTCCAACACTTCCCCTTAATCCCTTCTAAAGAGGTGTCCAGCCCAGGAACCGAGCACAGGGCCAGCCTGAGACACGGTGGACCAAGAGGCATTCATGCTCTCCCATGTGCACGCAGGGTGAAAGACATCTGCAAAAACCAGCAAAAAACCCTCTATTACAATGGCCTCTTGCAGAAAGTCAAAAGCAAAGTCACAACAGACATCTTTTACAGAGGCAACTGCAGCCAGCGGGGTAAAAGAGAAGGCCACGCTCGGCCTCCGCGGTGGGACTGAACCAGTTTACGTGCTAATCCCAGTGTGAGCAACCAGAGCTGGCACCAGCCAGAGCCAGTTGTCTGACTTCAGCATTTGGCAGGGAGGGACGGATGAACAAAAATATGTAGCGCAGGCGCTGGCTGCCTGAAGCCACGGGTTGTTCGCTGTCAGCAAACGGAGCCAGATGGAAAAATAAATACAGAGAACATCTTGAATTTGGAGAGCGATTCCTGCACTGCTGCAGGCTTCAGTAATACCCCTGCCTTTGCGTTTTAGTGCCTGCAGCACGTTTTATGGTGTGGCCAAGGGCAGGGAGAAAGCTCCCATCCCTCCCCCAGCTCACATGTGTCCGTGCAATGCCTCCAAGCCCAGGGATATTTCAGCATTTGCATTTCGGCAAAAAAAAAACATAATCCTGAGGCCAGAGTAGAGGAGGAATGAGGGCAAAGAAGGGATTTTGGCAGGAGAGCACTGCAGGATGATGCTGCGAAGGGGTTATATTCTAGGGGATGGTAGCCCGATGCTCCCACGGGACGGCCAGTCCCGTCCTCACTGACAGCCCGGGACCCAAGCGTCCATCCCCATGGATGCTTTTGGAAACACCACCTGTACATGTGCAACATCACGACGCTACATGCCGCGGTGACAGGGCTGGCACCCGGCTGGCAGCGCAGCGGGCAGCGAGGCAGCATGGGGAGGGAGGAAGGGATGCGAGGCAGCGTGCAGAGCTAAATAAGGCCACAGAGGTAAGGGCAGGATCATTCTAAACAGTTAAAGTTTCATTTTAATGGATACAACAACAGGGAAAACATTCCTGATGGCAAAGGGCGAAGCATGTACTTTCTTTTTCCGGACGACAGGTTTTGCAGCCGGCCTCCCCGAGGAAATGAAGCACGTCCGCATCCGTGCCCCGCTCCCTACCCCACAAGTTTTGAACCTGTTGGTTAACTTTAGCCAGGTCGGAAGGGGGGATGTCTCAGGGGACTTCTGCTCCTACGCTTTCTAGGAAGTGGAGACAGCCAGGTCGCCGACAGCCCCGCTAACGAACCCCACGGGGGAGATGCTGGGGGGGGACACAAAATCCACTCATCCCCTCTGGCTAGTAGCAGCTCAGCACTTGTCCTTTATACCCATATCTATTTCAGGTTCAAGGGAAAACGGAGGCTAAATACTAATCCTGCTCCTCCTCCCAGCGATGCACCCAGCAAAGCCTCTCCCCCTTCCCTCCCCTGAGAGAGCCGGGCACCGGGGGAGCGCTGGGCCCAGGCACCCCGCTCCCCGCTCCGTGGGGCACAGCACGCTCTTCTCTTCGGTCGATATTTCAGTCTGCAGATCAAACGTCTCGATTTCCAGCCAGCTTCCCTATAGCACACAGTTAGCGAGGCTGTATTTTCTCCCCAGCTCAAACTTCCCCATTTTTTGCAGAAACGTGGCATTACTACTTGCTCAAACGCATATAATATCCTTTCAGGAAAAAAAAAAAATTAAAAATATTTCTGCTGGTGCAGCTAAATGGCCAAACCCCAGCCAAGCTCATTGAGTGCACTTCTGATTTGTATTTCAAACTCTACCACTAAGCTTGTCCAGCTTGAACAGCCCAGATCTCCAAGCGCCTAGCGGGGGTGTACCCCACCTTCCCCCCAAAAAATCATTATCGTTAGCATTTCTGAGACTGGATCGGTCAGCTATCTGCTGCAAATAATCAAGGCAAAAGCTGGTGGTGCCTCGGCACGACAGACACCTCATCCAGCCCTACGAGTCTGTGCTTTGCATCAGGGTAAACAAACTGCCACTTAAGCAGATTGGCTCAAGGAGTGCTAATTAAATAAGGCCGAGCAAATCAGTCATTGGAAATAATGGCTCTAGTGAGCCTCACATCTTTCTATCCTTGTGAAGTGATTCTAAGCCAGTCCATTTTCTCACATCTTCACTAGGGAAAACATAATATAACATTTTCCATGCCGTGACCTGACCCCAAACCTTCCCAAGTGTTTGCTGGCAAACTGTGGCTCTGGATGCATCTGCTCCGAAACCAGCAGGGAGAACTTTCCTTTTTCTTTCTGAAAGGACCTGGTTCAGAGGACAGGAGGGTTTTCTAACGCCTTCTGAGGCCGGCAGGAGTCTGATATCACCCGTGGACTCCAGCATCCCTCCTTACCAGAGCGAGGAAGATGCATGTACCCAAGGGGAGAGAGGCCGGGTGAAACTCCTGCGTATCACTAAGCAGAACCACAGCAGGGATTGCTTCACAGTTCGGTTTTTCCTGGCCTGTTCTGAATCTCAATCGTATTTGGGGCTGGAGGGGCAGCAGCTTGGTCCAGCTCCTGTTGCAGTCCCACCGGCTCTACCATGGCACGGGGGAATTAATAATTAAACGTGGGCTGGGTGAGGAATAGTGGGGCTAGAAGGCGGCTGTAATATTTCCCTTTTAAAAGACCAGCAGGGCAGGAGCTGGGAGCTAAGTGGCAATTGATCTCACTTCTGCAGAACAGCATTTCAGAGTCAATTATTAGGGATGAGCCAGTCATTGCCATTTACGTTTCCCATGGTTGATGGCAGGCTCCAACTGCCCCAGAGACAGGGAAAACAGCACAGCCCGCCTAGCAAAACGCCGAGAGCACAAACCACCCCACCAGCAGTATATTCGTGAGTGGAAGAGACCCTTCCCAGACAGCCGGACGGAGTCGCTGCCCTGCCACGGTACCTCTTGGAAGTCTTCTGCTAAAACCAGCTCTAAGCCTCTTAACCGCTCCCTCCACTGTGACGGTGGATTTGCTCCAGCCTAAGTTAGGCAGCCCCAGGGCTGGCCACTGGCACAATCTGCAACACGTGGGCAAGCACCGGGCTGGCCGCGGATGCCCTCCGAGCCAGAGAGCCCTCACTAATATGAATAAACCCAGTGGCTAAGCCCATCACCCTGGCTTCGGACACCATCCCAGGGTGAGGGGGGTGCGCTGCTACCGAAGCTGATGGTTCCTCAGCCATTTACTCCGGTGTACAGGCTGCTCTTATCTCTCTGTATTTGGACACCAAGTTTGAAACTCAGCTAGAAATCACCATGTTTTAAACCTGATGGATCCGAGCCCAGGCGTTGCCCTTCATGCTTTTAACAGCCCGGCACCTCTCCGGGTATCTGTGCACAAAGACAGGCAATGTCATCTTCCCACAGCTCTCTTAACTGCTTATCGATCCCAAAGAGCCTCCGAATGGATTTCTCTGGCTAGCTATCATCCTCCATAGCCTGGGAGATCCCCTCTATATTATAAAGTAGACATCTCAGTTATAGCTTTATTTACTGCGAAAGAGCAATTAAGCCATCCCGGTTCGATTTATGGCCAGCACAGATAACTCCTCTTAATGCAAGCCAAGGCCAGTTTAACTTTTGGATGTTTTCCTCTTTCCAGGTGCAAAGAAAAAACCAGCTTTGTTTGTGCATTTTTTAAGTCTCTAGCCCAAATTCAAACCTCATCTCAGTACAAGCTGCATAATTATTCCCCAGAAGTGCATTTAATAGGCTTCCGCTGCGCTCATTGCAGTCACGAAGTCAGAGCTCAACTCAGCTGCCTTTATTTTTTGAGAGCTACATCCTGAAGCTGGTATTCGGGATGCTGGTGCTTTCGGTACCCCAAGGGATTTAAAAGTACAGCTCCATACTCAGGACAGCGTGGCAAAGCCACCAGGCTGTAAGGTACCGCAGGAGAAAGGCACATCCCACCCAGCCCGCGATGCTGCTCCACTTTTCAGGCGAGAAAGACGCTGTCAGGAGCGCAGGGCCACCCGGGCGGCCAGCTGGTGATGGGCAGGACCCCCCCAAATGTCCGGCCAGCCTTGGCGGAGGGGCTGGAAGCCAGGACATCCCTCCCAGCCCCTTTCCGACAGGCTCCGGGGGTGCACCCTGACAGTCAGCATCCCAGCGCACAAATCCTCTTGCGGGTCTGAGCCTTAGCTGCTATCCCAACAGTTTTGGATGGATAATGTTCATACTTTATAGCTTTACAGAAAATTCACCTAGATTGATACAGATCTGCACTTTATTAATTTTTCCAACTACCAGCAGCGAATTAATCCTGTTGGAGACTGATCTAATGTCTTAAATAATGCCCAGATTTTCCACATTATCAAATACATTTCTCATTACCCATTAGGGCAGGTGGAGTTTCGGTAGCCGGGTGGATCACCTCGACGTCGCTGCATAATGCTCCTTCCAGACAGCCGAGCCGCCAAGAGCCCGCTGAGAATACGCCCGGATGTCCTCTCTGAGTGGAATTTAAAGAAAATCTCTTTTTAACTAACTTTATGTCTTGGCAGGACAGAGCATTAAGATTGGGGAGGGCAGGGGGAAGCACTACCATCTCTGACTTCAGGAGCTGCTACATGGCACTGTTTTTTAAAACAGGAGTGGTTACCTTTGCTCTCAGAGCTGATTTGTTAGATCAGACACAGGTTTAATTTCACATTTCTTCAGCCGAGCTCTTCTGCTTTTGGACTGGCAGCGTGTCCTGCTCTGCCCAACGTACTGGGATGCAACCTCCCTCGCCTGCAGCATTGCCCTCACCACCTGGGAGCCGTGGACGCAGGAGCCCCTGCTGAAGAGCTGCTGTACCCAGCCAGCTCTCTTCTCCTGCTGATTAATTTGACACCCGGTTTCTGTCCTAGGCCTCGTCTGTCCCCTGGCGTGAGATGCTTCCCTGGCTGATGGCCTGGAGACCGTTTCTGATGGCCCCGCAAGAATGACACCGGCACCCGCTCAGCTCCCCGCACACCGACCACGCTGCAACCCAGGGCGAGCGGTAAACCTCTCAAGATGCTGCTTTGTCTTAATCATACACTTAGAAAGGTTCTAAATAATGCATAAATAAATAAAAATATCAACAACGATAGCCTGGCTAATTTTGAGCTAATCCTTGCAAAAAGAGATGGGCTACGCTCTGCGCGCCAGCCCTGCTAAACTGGTGTTGCCTCCCATCTCTGTGGCCTTATTGAAGTGAGGTTAATTTGGTCTTTAATCCTATCAGTGTTCCTGGAGCGGCGGTTCCAGGACGTTTGGGTGGAGCACCCTGGTGATAACCCTAGGGTGCTGTAAAGCCACAGCCTGTGTCGGTAAACACCTCCTCCCTGCGCAACCGCAGGTGCCACCACCCAGCAAACCCGCTTTCCCTTTTGCTTTCCATTCCCGCGTCCTGCCGGGCCAGCCGGGAAGGAGCAGGTAACCTGCCCCGGATTGTTTCCCGGCTGCCCCTCCGTGCTCTGTGGCACCTGCACGCATCGGCATTTCCCGAGGCATTCACACATGTGCTTTCCATCGAAAAAACCGCCTCGGCCCGTGCATTTGTACCACACCTGGCCAGGTAAAGGGACCTTCTCCTTTGTGAGCTTGCATCAACGGTACCGCCACTGCGGCTGGAGCTGGCGGTTACAAAGATTGGCCCCGGCGGGAGTACATAGTTCATCTCATTTCCTCCTTTTGCCATAACTCATCCTATTTACTCTAAGGAAAGCGAAGCTGCGACCTGTTTCACAGAGTCCCAGAAGCCCAGAAGTCTTGCTCACATCCTCGCCTGCATGGGAAACATCAGAAGCTGCTGCATCGCCTGGGCAAGGAGGTAAAAACAACCCCGCAGGCTCCTCGTGCGAGGGACCAATGCCGTCTTAGCAGCCACCGGTTTTTAGAAAACATTGCGGTATACAGCATGCTGCGAGCAGCGCTGGCTCCTGGAGAGGCGAGGCGGGAGCACTGGGACGGGAGGTGTGCTGGTGCGGGCTCGGAGCACTGGGACAGTCACCGCAATCCCCAGGTGCTACAGCGGATTTATATGCATATTTGGCTGTTTGCCCTCAGACATCATGAAAACAAGAGGAGAAAAAAATAAAGACCTCTGCCCCTTATATTTTTTCCCCTTCTAGCACTTTGGATGATGTCTGAATGTTAATTTAGCAACTACCAGGCAGGACAGTAGCCTTAGTTTATTCCACAGTGACAAATTAATTTAGGAGAAAAAAAGCATTCAGCATCTGAAATATAGTATTATTTCCCGCAGCATTAATTGGTGGCATCAGTACTGTGTAATTTGTTACTGGTGGCATTTTCTGTATGGCTTCATTTCCTTAAAAGCACGGGAATTAATTAGGTGTTTCTGGTGGTAAGGGGCTGGCAGGCACCAAGCATAATGTGGGCAATCACCGGCGAGGCTGCACATATGCGTTAAAGGTTAGTAAACCACTGGTGTAAATACCACAGCTCTCCTGACTCACGGGGATTAATTTACTCCGAGGCAGATGCGTTTGCACCAGCTGAGCACCTGCCCCTCTATATTTAAGTGCAGAACAAGAACTCACCTCATTTAAGTAATATATGGCAACATTTAATCATCAGTATGCGTTTCTAAGTAACTGAGTTACTGAGGATGCCTTTTCCCAACTAACTGATATCCTCGGTAATTTCTGCTGAAAAGCAAGTCAATCAGGCAGCGTCCAGGCCCATGATGTCACTGGCCCCATGATGCCATCGGTCCCATGAATCACAGCCCTTCAGCTGACACCGTAATTGTATTTCACCTCCTTTTCTTTCACACGCTGAGTAACTCCGGGTGGGAAAACACCCATCTGTCCTAAGAGCAAACAGCCCCGGTGAGGAGCTGCAGTCAGTTTGCAGATGACACCAGGCTGGGCGGGAGTGTTGATCTGCTGGAGGGCAGGAGGCTCTGCAGAGGGACCTGGACAGGCTGGATCGATGGGCCGAGGCCAATGGAGGAGGTTCAACAAGGCCAAGTGCCGGGTCCTGCACTTGGGCCACAACAACCCCAGGCACCGCTCCAGGCTTGGGGAAGAGCGGCTGGAAAGTGCCCAGAGGAGAAGGACCTGGGGGGGCTGGTCAACAGCGGCTGAACACGAGCCGGCAGCGTGCCCAGGTGGCCAAGAAGGCCAACGGCATCCTGGCCTGTATCAGCACTGGTGTGGCCAGCAGGAGCAGGGAGGGGATCGTGCCCCTGTACTGGGCACTGGGGAGGCCGCACCTCGAATCCTGGGTTCAGTTTTGGGCCCCTCACGACAAGAAGGACATGGAGGGGCTGGAGCGTGTCCAGAGAAGGGCAACGGAGCTGGGGAAGGGCCTGGAGCACAAGTCTGATGGGGAGCGGCTGAGGGAACTGGGGGTGTTCAGCCTGGAGAAGAGGAGGCTGAGGGGAGACCTCATCGCGCTCTGCAACTGCCTGAAGGGAGGTTGGAGCGAGGGGGGGTCGGTCTCTTCTCCCAAGTAACAGCGATAGGACGAGAGGAAACGGCCTCAAGTTGTGCCAGGGGAGGTTTAGGTTGGACATGAGGAGAAATTTCTTTCCTGAAAGAGTGGTCAGGCCTTGGCACAGGCTGCCCAGGGCAGTGGTGGAGTCCCCATCCCTGGAGGGATTTAAAAGACGTGTAGATGAGGCGCTTGGGGACATGGTTTAGTGGGCATGGGGGGGTTGGGTTGACGGTTGGACTTGATGATCTTGGAGGTCTTTTCCAACCCTAGTGATTCTATGATTCTATGATTCTGTGATTTTCTGATGACCCTTGAACCATCTTTTATCATTTTAAGCAGTGCAATATGCGATATAACCAGGGCAGGAGTTTTGCTGGAAGCTCGTGAGTCTCTGCAGGGTGTGAGCATTGCTGGGGTCCCATAGCCCAAGGCACGGCTTTAGCACCAACAGTTTCAACTCCTTTTTGACTTCTTGCTGGCAACACCTGGCCAGAAGGGCTGATAAATCAAAATATAGTGTGTCCAGGGGTCCTCTGACCTAGCACTAATGTGGGTTACCCTAAGAAAGCCTTCCCATATTTTACAGTGGTTCAAAATTTATTCTAAAATGATATATTTTATACCTGTGCATTATATATTTATATAACCTTGACCTTTTAAGAGCTGCCCTGTGCACTTGTTGAGCGTTACATATAAACCGAATACGAAATATTTCAACCAACAACTTCAGGATGACGTGTGGGTAAAATTCAGGGCTGGGGAAGGCAGAGAAGAGGCAGGCTCAGAAAATCAAGTACTATAGAGAAAAGTGCCTTTAAACCCAGCTGTGCACCAGGTTCACAAGGTGCTTCACCACCAGACCTCGGTCCTCACTCTCCGAGATGCGGGCAGGAGCTCAGATGACCTCTTTAAGGTGTGCTGAGTTTCCTGAGGACAAAAACTAGAGATGCAATGGTGACTTGAGCTGCCAAAATCCTAAAAAACTGAACACTTTTTGGGCTGGTCAGCAAATCACAGAAATGTTATAGGATTTAGGAAAAAAATCTCCAGTTTCATACTTTCTCATGGGCCTTGTATAAAAGACCTTTCCTACAGGTAACTTGATAACTCTGTCACCAAACCTCCACTAAAGTAGATCAGAAACAACTTGAGTCTTCAAGTCATCACTGATGACGAGTGGCAGTGAATTTCCCAACGCAGGGCTTGCAGTCTTAACATTTAAAAAAATCACAAGACCCTCAAATATCATGACACTAAGTCTCATGACCTTTAAGTCAACTAGATTCAGGTTTCTTTTTCTTTGACTCTCGCTGTGCTTTTGGGATGGAAATAAAAGACCTTGTTAGGTTCAAGAAACATTGCAGGGAGTCACCATCACCCATTTCTTCCCAGGTTTACATTTCCAGTCCCCTAAATTCAGTTACGGTAAGCACCGATTTATTTTTAACTAGTTCTTTTCAATGTTGACACATTTTGATAATCCTTGGTTTTAAGCCAATTCGTGAAAGATTTTAAAGCTCAGTTGAAATTAATCTCCCTTTGAAGCTCAGTCTGACCAGAACCAGCATTAAGCAGGTCCTGAAGTTTGTCCAAGTTGGCTCACAAAGAAAATCTCTTTCCACCGAGCTAGGAGTGGCCTTATGCCTTTCACAAGTCAAAAGCAAAGGAGAGGACTAAGATTCAAAGACAGAATATTAGAAAATCCCCTAACACCGAGGTCCCGAAGCACAGCCCCGCACCGCACCGCCTCCCTGGGCACACAATACCCGAGCACTCCTCATTCAGTCCTTTCGCCACGCTCCTGCCTTTGATAACACATTTTCCTGGAAAATCAAAACCGAGTTCAAAGAAAGCCTTGCTTTGGACTGCATTAATTTTGTTGGCTGAAATCAAAATGTAGAGTCAGGTGTTTGACGGCTGCTCTATAGCACTGAGCGAAAGCCCTTTCCTGCTTTTTCTTCTGTGTACTTTAGATAAAAGTCCCATTTCTGACCGAGGCACTCGCTGCGGTTCCCATAAGCGAGAGGACAGGGTCTGCTCCTGCTCTCCCCCATCTTTCTCACCATCACAACGTGCCTCACGGCCCCTGGCCCTCGGCTTTACCTGCTGCCCTGAGCAGCAGCCTCTCCCCTCCCTGCGATCCCGAATCATCCCCCAGGCAGGGACCCCCCAGCATCCCACCTCCGCATTGCAAATGAGCACAGAAAACCATCAAATCCTGCTGCCCACGTTTGGCAACCCCGACCTCCTGCCTTGCTGGCCGCTGCCCTACAAACCTCTCGGCTGCTCCACATCCCACCAAGGCTGGATGGAGCCGAAGGCGCGGGGACGCTGGAAGCCAGCTCAGCGTGTCCCTGCACAGCTTAGCGACACCCAACCATCTCAGCCAGCGCTCTCTATTTGTATGTACAGATAAATATACACAAGGCAGGGCTGAAAAGACAGAGTCAGCTCCTCTCTGAAGTCCTTCAGCTCCTGTTACCGCCAGATCCCCAGCACCCTGCGGCACGCACGCTCTTTATAGCAGCCGTCAGCCTGGCAGAGCGCGGAGCAGATGGTCATAACGACTTGGCCCAGGGCCACTGTCAGCCCCCGGCTCCTTGCCTCACATGATGTTCGCCGTGCCACCTGGGCCTCCTGCGTGCCTGCGGGGCTGGGCAGGGCACCGCGCAACGGGGAGCGAAGCCGGAGCAGTTGCTGGCATGGCAGGGGTTAACACGGAACGGTCCCAAAAATCTCCAGCTCACGGTGCGCCGGCATCTCCATCTGCCGCAGACGATGCTGCTGGAGTGCGAGCAACGGGCTCGGGGTAGCGGTGGGGAGCAGTCGGCAGGGAGAGGAGCCCCAGGCAAAGCTGAATGGCAGAGAGATCACAGGGCCCCAGGCAAATCCTCAAAGCTCTTGTTTCCACCCAGCAATTCCCTCCTCTTGCTGGTCGTTGCTGATGCAGCTTCGTCCTGCTGCCACAGCTGCCCGGAGGTGCCGGGAAGCGGCCGCTGCCGCTGTTTGCCCCTGAGAGAAGGGCGCGAGGGGCAGAAAATGGCAGAGCAGGGCACAGGGCCAGGGCCGCAGGAGCAGGAGGGGTGGAGGTAGCAACAGCAGGGGCAGAAAGCATCTCCTGCACCCGCCGGCCTCCCCTAGAAGGAGCCAGCGGGGAGCCAGGCACGGCCACCACCATCATCCCCACGGGGCTGGGGAGGCTGCCGGGAGCCTTAGGCAGGAGAGAAGCCAGAGATTAACAGTGTGCATCGCGCGGGTGTTTCCCCCACGGATTAGAGGTTTTGCACCGTCACCAGTAAACTGTTTTTTTTTTTTTTGCCAAGAGCAATAGCCGCTCCGGGCAATTGCACGAGATGCGATGCAAGGGTTAGGGCGCGGTGGCAGCATTAATACAGCACGTGAGAGCCTGAACATCCCTCGTCCCAGCTTCGCCCGGAGGAGCCCGGCTGAGCGAGCGGCCGGGCTGCGCAGGTCGGTGAAGAGGAGAGGCAGGAGGGCAGCAGCGCTCCAACTTCCTGGCACTCGGGGAATCTTCCTAGATCACGTTACGCTCATGTGTCCTTGGCTCATCTCTGTACAGTTGAAAAACACTGTAAGGGGAGCCAGTTAATTGAGACAACTGGTCTCGCAGAGCAAAACCCAGGGAAAGAGGTCCTTCCCCTTATGCTTAATTGGAGACCTCTTGCTTTGACCAAACCAGCCTGTTTGCACAGCCCTGCTTTCTGGAGATGCTCTCTGGCTTGCACTAGCCTGCCGGTCAGGATCAGAGTGCTCCCGCCGAAGCTTTGCACCGCTCCCAGGCTGCCCCGCAGGGCAGCCAGTTCCCCACCATTTCGGCCCATCAAATTAACCAGAATCAAGGAAGGCATTAATGGCGATGGCTGGGTGCTACCTCCAAGCTGACATGGAAGCAGGGGGCTGAGGATGGCGGGGAGGCAACGCTATTGCAATAACTCAGTATTTACTCCGCACGGCAGTGCTGGTGATGCATGTCACGAGCTATGCTGCCTTAGCACACAGCGTGAAAGGCTCCTGGTCCACGAGAGGGATGTTCCTAGGCACTGCCACGATACAAATAAATAACGATAATAATACTCGGAGGGGGTCTGTCATCTGACCCAGCACCGATGGAAAGAGCAAAGAGCTGGCTGCCCGCGTTCGCCGCCAGCGATTTGAATCCGCTGACATTTGGCCGCCGAGCGGGGAAAGGCTGACAGTTGTTTCGCAGGGGAGCGACGGCGGGCGGCTCGACAGCGAGCTCGCCGGTGGCGGGATGTGCTGCCGCCGCAAGCCGGAGCTCAGCTGGCACCAGCACCCACAGCCGCACGACTCCGGGCTTTACTGGTGCAAACCGTTCACAAGCAGACCAGCTGCAAACACCGAGCGCACGATGCACAGCCTCCACGTGCAATGCCCAGGAGCCCTCATCTTACCTTTTTTATGGCTGCTTATTTAAGGAATACTTTTAGAGCGATGAAGATGCTTTGTCTCTTCAGTAAAGCGTTTTCCCTCGTTGAACAGGGTCCGGTCCTCATTTCCTCAGCTCTGCGGGAGCGGTCACAGGGGTTGGGTCTTCTTTTGCTTGAATAACCCTAAAGCAGACAGGGACACAAATTAGGAAAGTAAGACATGCCCTCAGCCCAAAGGCTCCGGCTCCTACCGCAGCCCTGAGCCGCAGGGCAGGGAGAAGGCAGAAGGTGCTGCCACACGCATGTCACCGACGGCTCCCCCTTGAGATAAACCATGTGAGAGAAGCAAAACACAGATTTGACGGAGAACTGCTCACTTCCAGGCGGGCAGCTCGGTCACTCGAGAGCTGTGAACTGACGGTCACATTGTCCCTTGCAGGCTCTGCCGGAGCTGCAGAAATGAAGATGACGGCAAAGCCGACGATCTCAGTAAGTCAGTTGAGGGACCAACAGCAGCAACAGTAGATCGCGTGGTAATGATGTTTAAAAATGCAACCTGAAGTATAGGACGCTGGGAGGGCTTGGTTCGTGGAGGACACTGCCTTACCTCTCCTGCTTTTCCACTTTCTGGGGGTCTTGGGAAAAACACCATAGCTTTCGCTGACCAAACAGGAGGGATGAACTCCAAGGGAAGTTTGTCAGGGAGTGATACACAAATTACCAGTGTCGCCTCCCTGGTTCCCTAACTTCCCAGCAACCAATAAATAGCATGAATGATTACAAAAGTTATTTGATTTGGAAGCGATGCTTTGGTACCGCAAAGCTTTGCCACTTGTGTTCCAGTACAATGTTGTAGTGCACTTCTGAATTTGCTCTTCTTTTACTTCTCTAGAAGTACATCAATATTTTACATGAGGTAGTAAAATATTTCTGGAAAGGAGACAAAAAAAAGACTAATCTTGCTTGCAATGAAGTGACTGATGCTCCTTCCCACCAAGTTTGACTGCAGTGAACCTAAGCACGTCTACTTTTGCCTTTAATCGTGATATGTGTGCTTGGGTGGATTATTAGGGAAGGGAGGGTGATCGGTAGTCACCAGTTCATCTTCGAAAGAACCAAATTACGGGCTGTGCTGAGCACAGTGGCTGCTTCGCCAAGATGGCAAACCTGGCACTTTGCTGGCGATCTGAAGGAGCCGGTGGGAGAGAGAAGGAAAAACGGAGCATCGTTCCTGGGGTTCTGGTCCATGCACGCTTCTCCTCCCCCGAAGCTCAGACTTAGCAGGAGCCCGCAGGAACGGAGCCCGTCACATTTCCAATCGGAAAGCTGAGCGAACAGCACTGTCCTTGCAACTGTCTCAATGACACGAATAATGTGCTGCAGAGCTAAGGGGGACAAATGGTAAATCTCCAGCTAAGAACAACGATAATGAAAGTCCAGAAGTGAAAATTCATTACCTGGGTCTGCTTGGGAGCTATCCTGAGGGACCCTCTTAGGCTTTCTGGGTTGCTTTAACCCTTTGGGTCTGGCTCCAATACTCGGGCCGAAGCGCTGTGCCACTGACTGTGCTTTCCTCACCCTTTTTTCCCCATTTCTTTATCAAAACAACTTTCTCCTTCTCCAAACAAAGCACCGTGCATCTCGCCAGACCCGCAGCGTCGTGCTATTTGGCACTCAGCTTCCTGAAACGATGCAAGCAGAACAAAAAGCATAATGTGATTTTTGGTCAGCTGCTCGACAGAAGAGTCTAATAACGTTTTCTCATATTTCCAACAGCTCACGTGGAGGTGGGGGCAGTGACTGGACAAGACAGACAGCCCGGCTCCACAGGTGAGCTCATTCCCTCCCGGCTGAAGGCTTTCCTAACTACTTCTTGGTCTCCTGGAGCAGAGGGGGTATATTTCAGCACTGCTAATGTTGCTTAGGATGCCCTGGCATCCTGCCAGGTTTCTGAAAAGTTAGAGATGCCCATCAGGCATCTCCATGGCAACCTCGGGATGCTCATTCCAGCCAGGCGCAAGTGTCCGTGTCGGAGCGGCAGGCTGTCAGGTTCATCTTCTAGTGCCTTTTGGAAGGGCAGTGGGAACCGAGAGGGTGCCTGGTTCCTCCCGATGCCCTACCAGGCTGCTGGGCAAGCAGCACGCCTGGGGGGCTTCGACCTGGGGAACCGGCCAGCCGGCTCTTCCAAGGTGGTAGCAAAATACCTGGCAAAGCGTCAAGGTTTGGCTGGTGCAAAAAAGCTTCGGTGTTTTGGACTTCTCCCACAGCCAGGGTGAGCGGCAGCGAGTGCAGGCAGCCCCTACAGTCACAGAATCAGAGAATGGTTTGGGTTGGAAGAGACCTTAAAGATCATCCAGTTCCACGCCTCCTGCCATGGGCAGGGACACCTTCCACTAGACCAGGTTGCCCAAAGCCCCATCCAGCCTGGCCTTGAACACTTCCAGGGATGGGGCATCCACAACTTCTCTGGGCAACCTGGTCCAGCGCCTCACCACCCTCATAGTGAAGAATTTCTTCCTTGCATCTAACCTAAACCTACCCTCTTTCAGTTTAAAGCCATTACCCCCTGTCCTATCGCTACATGCCCTTGCAAAAAGTCCCTCTCCAGCTTTCTTGTAGGCCCCCATCAGGTACTGGAAGGCTGCTACAAGGTCTCCCCGGAGCCTTCTCTTCTCCAGGCTGAATTAAGTTTATCCATCTCCTGTTGGCATCGTAACAGCTCATTCAGTCCTGACAAGCACCAGATTCTTCATTCAAGGGCGTCTGAGATCACATTTTAGTAGATGTAGTGCAGAGAGGTACCCACTGAAGCATGAGGGTTACTCCTCCAAACAAAGGTTTCACAGCAAATTCAAACTGTTCAGCCCTTACTACTGACACTGTGGATGTCCCGCCAGCAGCAGATATGCACAGACCATCTCAAAGACAGTTTCCTCAATAGCTTCTCTAAGTCATCGGTGTACTTGCTGCTGTGCCACCATTCTGTCATCAGCTCATCCAATAGCTCAGGTGTCCCTGAACACCATGTAGAGCATCCAGCTCCTTCCACAGCATCGGGGTATCTCGCGTTAAGAAGAAATAAGCCCAGGGAGAACTGTTTCACAACCTTGCCTCCAAATGACCATTCAGGTCCTTTAGCTCTAGCTCCAGGTAGACACAAGCAGGGATCATGCCCCTCTGCAGACAAAGCTCCCAAGGAACAACCACCCCACGCTTACGGTGTCTCAGGAAGGAAGGTTTGAGGGTTTAGTCCCCCCGAGGCTACTGTCACTCCCGAAGGGTTGATTACTACAGTGTCTGCTTTCCCTCAAACACCACTACTCATACTGAGCTGCACATATTTTGCCCAAACTTGCTTTCTATTTACCTTTGTCATTGTATTAGAAAATACCAGGTTGATTGGGCAGAGGAGATAACTCATGTGTCTCCTGGGTCAACAAGAAGAAGGGCTTTGCTCATCACTGCAGCAGAGGGAGGTTGATAAAATGCAAAAGACGACGCTTGGTCTAGCAAAGCACCTTCTGCATCTCCCAGGAACTGACATGCGGCTTATTTAACTAGAAGGGGCAAGGCTGCCTCTTGAATAAACCACAAACAGCCTTACGGGGAGAGAAAATAAACCTCCCTCGGTATTCTGAAGGACTCTAGGAAAGAACGGCTATACAATCTCCACCAGACTTGCACAGTACAGGAGCCAGAGTTTCGGAGAAGGGGTGTGCTGAGAAAGCCAGGCTGCTCGGGGAGGAGAGACCCCCTTCATATTTCATACTGCTGTAAGTCAATACAGCATGGGTTTCCCCCCCATTTCTTCACCTATGTCTCTTAAAACATTTGTAACCATACTACCCATCTCAGATGCATTTCACATCGTACATTAACCCAGCTTGTCTGAGGGTAATTTTATGGTAAGTGGTTAACAATAAAGCACGTCGCCCAAGCGCACGGCTAATGCATAATTCAGGTTACCGGGACACCTTCACAAACGATCCCTAAACCCTCGGCAGGGTGTCCAAAGGCTGACACAGAGTGTCCCTGGAAAAGCTGAATGAGCCATTTTGAGAGCTGGTCTGGCGATGGTTGGGAGAGGACAAAACCTCTTCCAGATAGCGGCAGCCAGGAGAGCTCGCCAGCCTCCCAGCGAGGTCAGGGGGAGGGGGTCTGTCGCACTTGCCCTCGCTGCCTTCAAAGGACGAGTTATTTGGAGCTTATAAAAGGATTAATGCCTTAATGACCGCACGCAGCCCGGCCAGAACCGCTCTCCTCGTCTAGAAAGGCCAGCAACAAAAAGTAAGCCAAGCAGCACGCTGAAGGTCAACAGATCCGTGCTCTGACAGACAAGACAGCATAGCTCTCCCCTCCTGGCAACCTTTGATGGCGAATGTCCTGCCAACAGCCCCCTCCCTCCCTCCAGCAGCCCTGCGTGCTGGGGACAGAGGCAGCCCTGCCTTCGGCTGCGGGCGCTGCAGGCTGAGCCACCCGAAGCGGCCGAGGCCGCGAGGCCGCTCCTGCAGGTCTCTGCCACGGGGCATCAACCGTGGTGTTTTTCATTTTTAAGAAACCTGAGCAAAACATCTGCTGAATCTTCAGCTGCTGAAAGCTTGTTCTTCAAGGAACAGAGAGCAGCGATCATCACAGCAATGTCGTTTTTCACGGAATAAAAGGGAAAGTAGCAGAAACCTGCAGAAATATTTGCAGTCCTCTCTCTGGGAATGCGTGACACTCGCATTCCCCAAGCCAAGGCTCCACTCCTCACCCAGCTCCGTACTCATCGTACGGCTGCTTCCAGCACCGCCTGTCCACGCTCCCCAGTGGAACGAGTGCCGTGCCGTACCACTAGCCAGGGGCCAGCCAGGCTTGGCTTGTAAGGACCAGCAATCCCATCCAAGGTGCATTACCTCCGGCCAGAGGCCCTCCCACCCGGCGACAGCTATTTCCCCAAAGCGGGGAGACTCCAGCTTCAAAGCCCAGTGTTTCTTCCTGGGGGTCGTGGCAATTGATTCAGTTCTGCACCAACCCTCATTGTTCCCCTGCGATCTAAATACGTCCTGACCTCCTCTCTCAGGACTATCTCAGCCATCAATTAGCTTCCCGGTTGTGTGGATACCAGGAAACTGAATACATGGGTTTATAGTTCAGTGGAAAGTTCTGCTGCCGTCTTAAATCATAAAGCACAGCTGCTGACACAGCAGAAGCTGCAAAATGAACAGAGCATCTGAGCAATCTGTGGTTTGGAAGCCGCTGGGAGGAGGAGAAGCGCAGCGTCTTGCAGCTCTGTTGGAGGGAGGAAGAAAGGACAGGCAGGCCAAAAGAGTAGATTAAAACTCATCAGAGTGCAATTGTAATGCGTTATGCAACGTGAACGCGTCCTGGCGCTCCAAAGTTAACTTGCAATTGAGAGAGAAAATGGAAGCTGAGTTTCAATGCCTACAAATGCAAAGTAATGCCTGGAGGGGGGTGGGGGGGAAACCAAACTCCAAATATATACACACACAATAATGGGCTCTAAATGAGCTATTCCGAGTCGGGAGACAGATCTTGGGAGTCTTTGTGGATAGTTCTGTGAAAATACCCACTCGGTGGTGGGTGAACAAAGCAAAGCTAACGCTGGGACAGGACTTCAACAGGAAGGGCATGGAGAAGACGACAGAAATCATCGGCATGCCTGCACATGGAGTAGCATGTCCCCCATCTCAAAAAGGGTACGGTAGAGCTCCCAAGGGCACAGAGGAGGAGGAGCAGCAAGAGGGAGCAACTCCTGCACAAAGGCTCTACAGCTTGGAGGTGACCGCTGCTAATGCCTTCATGGACAGCACAGGCTGGGGGAAACGGGGCTATTATTTGTTGTAACACAAGAACCAGAAAGCATCAAATGAAAGGCAAAAGTTTTAAAGCCATGAGTATTAACCAATTACCAAAGGTGTCATCAAGGGCATGTTAGTTCCAAACTAATTTAAAGGGGCTGGGATTCATCTTTAGATGACATTGGCATTGTCTCCACTGGAGTTGCGTGCCCAGCTTCCTCTCCAGACAGTGGAGAGGTTGGACTCAATGATCTTAGAGGTCTTTTCCAACCTTCATGACCTCTTTAGAGGTCTTTTCCAACCTTAATGATACTATCATTCCATAAGACCCCATACCACTGGGGTGTAAGCCATCTCCCCCAGGGTGGACAGCTAGAGCGGGTCAGGAGAACGTGCCCCGTGTCTCTGCACCAAGGAGAAGGGCAGCCCTAGCACTTTTTCCAAGTGCAGGCATCTGCAATGGTCTTGGAAAAGCCTTTGGGCACCCTCAACCGCGGCCCTAGCAGGACCGAGGTCTCCAGCAGCCACCCTTCAGCACAGCAGAGGCAGAGCATCTTCCCACCACATCTTCTGCTGGAGCCTTTACCGACCGCAGCGAAGGCAAAACACCTGCAGAAGAGTTAAAAACGCTTTCTTGGGGAACGCAGCCCGCAATTTTCCTTTCTACCCAATGGGATTCAAATAACCTAATTCTTGCTCTACATTTGTACAGTCTCTCTCTCCCCCAGATCACCCCTGGAGAAATGACAGCCATGTGGTAAATACATGTAATCATGCCACTCTGATAGCTTCTCTTGTTCTCTGGCCATTAATTCATCTCCCTGGGACTCAGGTGAACATTTTAAATCCTGCAGCAAATTCAAAGAGCTGCCTTTATTTTAAAATCAACATAGCAATAAAAGGCTTTCTTCTTTCCCTCCTCAAAATGTAAATTCTTTTTGGCTTCAAAAATATCCTGGCACACAGACAGATGTTGCTGGTCAGGACCTTATCTCAGGCCAATGACAGGTTTCCTATGCATGAGAAATTGCATGGCTTTAAAAAAATCTCTCAGACAAGGAGGGCTTGCAGGGGGAGGTAGCAGCACCCACCTCAAGCACAGCCTTTGCCTTCACGCTCATGGCACCGTCATAAAAACATGATCAGGAATCTTCCCTTTCTCCCCTCAAGGTATCCTTTTGTTGGGAAAAAATAGAAGAAAAGGAAATGCAAAAGAGCTCTCCAAAAACAACTACCTTCTCCCTGATGATCGTTATTTCTAGGAGAGCAGAAACTTCCTGCAGATGGAAAACAGATTTTGGGTGAACAGAGCTGAGGCCGTAGGAGGAAGGACAGCGGAGCGGTGCTCGGCCTGCAGTACTGCTGCCTGCGGGCAGCTGGGCCAGGAGCCGCTCACCATTAAGAGAAATAAAATAAGACTCTACTAATTTTTACGGCCCACCAGGAAGGAAAGCACCAGCAGCAACCGAAGCAGCAACTGCCACGTGCTCGGCTGCAGAGACTCCGGCTCTGAGATGCCAGGGAAGAAATGCAACGGCTTTACAGCTGGTGCCACCACAACGTTCATCTGGGTGTTTGCACCGAGTTCAGCTCATGTTCTCAGTGTGACTTGGGCTGCACCAGCGAAACCTTCTTTCATCAACGTCCCCAACCAGATATTTTTTCCTTCTTGTTGTCACTGAGCCATCACCTTTTTGGAGCTGGAGAAGAACAAGGTTAAGAGAAGACCAGGAGGAAGAGTCAGCTGCTTTGCTGGAAGAGTGAGGCCAGGAAGTGCAGGAAAATCGCCGTCGATGGGAGGCAGCAGCAGAGTGAAGCGGGTTGGTGGGAAGATGCATCAGCCAGATGCATTGATGCATTGACCTCGGTGCGGGGAAGGTTTTGGAGCAGATCATCTTGAGTGCCATCACACAGCACATACAGGACAACCAGGTGATCAGGCCCAGTCAGCATGGGTTTGTGAAAGGCAGGTCCTGCTTGACTAACCTGATCATCTTCTATGACCAGGTGACCCACTTAGTGGATGATGTTGTCTACCTACCTTTAGTAAAGCCTTTGACACCGTTTCCCACAGCATTCTCCTGGGGAAACGGGCTGCTCATGGCGTGGATGGGTGTGCTCTTCGCTGGGTAAAACACTGGCTGGACAGCTGGGCCCAAAGAGTTGTGGTGAATGGAGTTAAATCCAGCTGGCGGCCGGTCACGAGTGGTGTTCCCCAGGGCTCTGTTTTGGGGCCAGTCTTGTTCAATCTCTTTATCAATGATCTGGACGAGGGGATCGAGTGCTCCCTCAGTTTGCAGATGACACCAAGCTGGGTGGGAGTGTTGATCTGCTGGAGGGCAGGAGGCTCTGCAGAGGGACCTGGANNNNACCTAAACGGTTCTATGATTCTATGAAATCACCGTCGATGGGAGGCAGCAGCAGAGTGAAGTGGGTTGGTGGGAAGATGCATCAGCCGGAGCAGAGTTTGGTGCAGGACTTGGGCGACACCAGAATTAGGATTCAGCTGTGCCGATGAGTAGTTCAGGAGATCAGACGGTCCCACCAGGGAAGATGAGGGAGAAGGACCCGCAGGAACAAGAGCTGCACCTTGGACAAGCAGCTGGGGCAGTGGGGAGGAAAGGGTGCTCCTCGCCGGGTGGCATGGGCAGGAGCGGGCAGGAGGGGGCAGGAGGGGGCA